>VWZN01012823.1:16448-29660 GCA_013396955.1 Regulus satrapa | reverse complement strand
CCCAAGGGGAAACAGTTCAAGAAAAAAAAAACAAACCAACCAAACAAACAAAAAACAAAACAAAAAAAACCCCAACAAATCTCTGAGAGGATTCCAGGCTAGGGGAAGGGAAAAAAAGTTTTGCTTCACAGTAGCAAAAAAACCCCCAACCCATCCAACAAAAGGAACAATGTAGCGTCCCGGTCCATGCTGTCCATAACACACGGAGAGAGAGAGCTTGAACAGAACCTGTGAAGAAGCCCAAGGATCTTTGCCCCACCCTACGGGTCCATCTTAAAGCTACAGCACTCTTTTCTGGGCATAAAGCAGACAGGGAATAAAGCATCATCATAACATCACCCCAAGACAGGTACATATCTTTGAAAGTTCACACAGTGGTCAACTTTGGTTCAGGCTCCTCAAAGGGCCTACCACATCATTCACTCCTTTGACCTCTGTTAACTTCAAGTTAATGAATATGGCATATAGGTGCTATCAATCAATTTTAATTTATACCAAATAAAGCAATTAAACACTGTCATTAGTACAATTATAATAAACACAATTGAGATTGGTTCTACCAATACATCTAATGCCTTGGTGGCAGTAAGTGAATATCCAGGAAAAAAATGATGGGCGGTTTCACATTTTATTTGGCTAGACAGTGATAGCAGTCTGTCTTCTACTAATACATTTGACATTATGCTGGAGTTTTGTATTGACAAATGTTTTTGCATATGTTTTTGGGCCTGTAAAAAGGTTTTAAGTTTATGTAACAATACACCTATGGAAATGTTTAGATATTTGGGGTGCCAATACATAATTACTTGCTCATTTATGTCAGGCCAACATACATATGTCCAATTTTGCCAAATTAGATGTGTAACATTTTCTAAACACCCTGAAAAAGGAGCAGTTCAATTATACATTTGTATAGTTTGTTCATTATTTGTGATGACAGGAAAATTAAGGACCAAAGACCAGAGGTTTATGTCCAAAAAGGAGACAGATGAGTCTTTTTATTTTATTCGAATAAAGGGAGAGGCCATGGGGCATTCCCCTGGGGTCTCTCAAATTTTTGGAGGATGCAGCCTCCCTTTTTATCCTAATTTCCCGGCCACATTTCCCTCTCTCTTTCCCCATTGGCTGAGGTACTTGAGATGCACAGACTTCCCGGAACACCTGATACCTAAGATTCTCCTCTAATGTATAACCCTCCCTTTTAATTCTTAACTCTTAGGGAATTTATCGGTTTTTTTTCCCCATCGTTTATTTCATCTTTCAATATTCAGTTTAATTTATCAGCAAACCTACAGTTTGTTTGTAAAGGCAAATATCTTTTATCCATTCATCAATCGGTGGAATCCTTCGCATTGTTTCTTTTATCTCTCAGTGCTAGTTTTATCTCTCCGCAGACCCACAGTGGTTTGTAAAGACATATCCATCATTCCTCTCAGTGAGAATACATATTTGTTGCAGTCCTATTTCCATAAACATCTGGAAATAAGGTAATGTGGCCCATTTACAGATATTAATTGAATGTTCTAGTAAACAAGGTTGATATAGTTGTGATCCCTGTCCACAAAGAACACCATTCGACACTGTGTTATATAAATCTAGTTTATTAATTCTGTGTTGTTTGTCAATATACATTCCAGTGAAACTTGGTAACTTCCCTTTCAACACGACCAGAAATCTGCGGATGCCATGGAGTGTGTAACTCCCATTTTACCCCCAGGGCTTGAACAACCTGCTGTAATATGTTAGATGTGAAATGAGTTCCTTGGTCTGAATCAATCCTGTTCACCATCCCATATCAGGGAATGATTGATTCCAGAAGGGTTTTACTTACAATACTGGCATTGGCTTTAACAGTGGGCACTGCCTCTATCCAATGGGTTAAGTGATCTATCACTACCAAAAATTTCCACCATTGTACGAGGGGAAGCTCAGTAAAGTCTACTCGGATGTTCTGAAAGCGCCATAAGGCTAGTTCCCATCTTTCTCTTGGTGTTTTCCTCATTGCTTTCCTATTCATTTGTTGACATATCACACATTGTTTAGTTACCTGTTTAGCTATTCCAAAAATTCTTATGCAGCCCCAGTACCTTAGAAATTGATCGCTCAGCACTTGTGTACCCCAATGTGTTATAGCATGCATGCTTTCTAGCATTTTCCAGGCAAGTGGTTTATTTAACAATTGTCTCACATCTGGTAACCTCCACTTCCCCTCATTATCTTTCTTTGCTCCTATTCTAAGGAGCTCTCTCTTCTGTCTCACTAAATACGGGGACTTGTTGCATTTCTTCTATGGGGGTTAACACCATAATTAATTTTTCCATCACCGACTCAGCTGCATTCTTAGCTTCCAAATTTGCCAGATTGTTCCCTCATGCCTCCAGAGTCACCCTGTTTTGATGTCCTTTAACATATACCACTGCCACTTCCGGTAATTGTAAGGTTTCTAATACCTCCAAAATAAGTTTTTTGGGAACCAGCCCCTTTCCCTTTGAATTTAATAGCCCACGCTCTTCCCAAATTTTTTTTCAAAGGTATGCACTACCCCAAAAGCATATTTTGAGTCTGTATACACTGATCCTTTTTCTTGTGTCAATATTTCCAGAGCTTGTTTTAGGGAATATAACTCAGATGCTTGGGCTGACCAGTTGGAAGGCAACTTTCCTTTTTCTATGGCTACCAACTCTTCATCTACTATCGTGTACCCTGAAACCCGGTGCCCCTGGATTACCCTTGAAGATCCATCAATGTACAACCGTTTTCTTCCTTGGAATGGCTGATCTGTTAGGTCCTCTCTTATTTTAGTTTGATAATTAATAACCTCTAGGCAATCATACACTAGTCCTTCCCCTAATTCTCCATATAAAAATGGGGTACGGTTGAGATGGTTATTTGCGATTACCTCTAAATCATTATCTATTAAAATGGCTTCATACTTTAACACTCAAGAATTGGTAAGCCATTTCTCATCCTTTTGGCTTAGGATACTTCTGAGTGTGGGGTGAATACTTTCAATTTTCCCCCAAAGGTTAATTTCTTGCTTTCTTCCACTAGTAGGGTGGCCACTGCCACTGCCTGAATGCAGGTTGGCCAGCCACCCCCAGCTGACAGGGTCTAGCAGTTTTGATAAATAGGCCACTGGTTTCCTGGATCCTCCCTAGTCCTGGGCAAACACTCCGTGTGCTATCTCTTTTTCTATATCAACAAACAGATAGAATGGATTGTCTAAGGCAGGAAGACAATGCTGGTGCACTAATTTTTGTTTTAAATCTTCAAACTTTTGCTCATCCTCCTTTTCCCACCTAATCTCTTCTCCTAACTTTTCATATAAGAACTTGACAGCCTTAGTGTACCCTTCAATCCATAGCCTACATTATCCCAACAAGCCTAAAAACCTTCTAACCTCCCTCTTGCTTTTTGGCTGTGGAAGTGAGACTATCCCTGTAATTCTCTCAGGGTTCAGTTGCCAGCTTCCTTGACAAATCACATCCTATGTATTTTACTTCACGCTCTACAAATTGGAGTTTCCCTTTTGATACCCAAAGTCCTTGGTTTCCCAGAAAATTTAATAATGCTATGGTGGATTCCTGGACTTCCTTTTCTTCCTCTTCTGGGAGAAGCAAATAATCTACATATTGGATAAGTTTTATTTTAGGTGTGATGGAGAAAAGTTGTAATACTTCTTCTAGTGCTTGATTGAATAGATTGGGGGATTCAGAAAACCCTTGGGGTATCCTTGTCCACCAAAGCTGTTGCTTTCTTCCTGAATTGGGGTCCTCCCATTCAAAAGCAAATATATCCCTACTTTGCTAATGTACAAGCCCAAAAAGCATATTTTAAGTCTATCACAATGAACCACTGGTGTGATAGGGGAATATTACTCAGTAGTGTATAGGGGTTGGGCACTACCAGGTATCAATTCACAGTTCTTTTATTCACTTCCTTCAAGTCTTGGACAAGCCAGTAAGTTTAGTCTGACTTCTTTACTGGCAATATGAGTGTATTATAGGGGGGATATACACCATTCTAAGGTCCTTTCTTCAAGCAAGTCTTGGATCACCGGCTGCAAGCCATGTCTCCCTTCTAGGGAGAGTGGATATTGTTGTACCCAAACTGGATGGTTTTCATTAACTAATTTTATTACTATAGGATTCATGTTTAAATTACCTCAGTTTCCTGGTTTTGCCCACACCATTTCATGAATCTTCTTAATCCCTTAATTGGAGAAGCTTAACTACAATTTTCCCTTCCTCCAGGAGTACCCCAATGTCCAACTGCACCTGTAAATCCCGTCCTAACAAATTGCACCCTGCTTCTGGGACTAGTAGAATATCCCCAATTCTTATTTCATTTGTCCCTTCAAACTTTACTTGCTTTATAACTAATGTTTTAAACCCTCTCCTTTCACGCCCACTAGTTGCATGGTATCTTGACTCTTGCCACATCCCTTTGGAATTTTACAAACACAAGTTCTTTCAGCCGGTGTGTCTACCAAAATTTCAAATTCTTCCTCCTGGAGACTTATTTTTAAACTTATCAAGGGCTCCTGATGGTATTCTGTCCCCAGGAGGTAGAGCCTATGACACCCATAGCCTCTCCTTTTTCCTCATTCTCATAGACCCTCAGGTTCTTTTTGGGGGCAATTACTCCTGATATGCCCATTCTCTTTACAGTAAAAGCAAACTGGTCCTAGGTTCCCCAGTTTCCCAATTTCTCCTTTTGGTGTTTGGTCCCAAGGAGCTGTATCCCCCCTCCACCTATCCTCTCACACTCAGGGTCCCTCTTCCTTACATGGGTTGTTCCTTACATGTTGGTTTCCTTCCCTAATGGCAGTTACCTTTACTCTGGCCTTCGCCTTCACCTTTTCCTCATCTCTCTTGACATACACCTTCTGTGCCTCCCTTAAGAGATCTTCCAATCCCCTTTCTTGCCAACCATCCAACTTCTCCAATTTTCTCCGTATATCTGGCCAAGCATGGGTGACAAAATTTATTTTTAGTAAGATCTGTCCGGCCGCTGTATCCAGGTCAACCTCTGAATACTGCCTCATATTTCTCCTCAATGTTTCTAGCCACTCTGTTGGGGTTTCTTCCTTCTTCTGCTGTTCATTGAATGCCTTAGGAGCATTCTGGCTTCATGGAGCAGCCTCCTTAATACATCTTATAATTAATGTTCTGTACTGCTCCATGTTTTGCCTTCCCCTGGGGTTGTTGTGGTCCAAATCAGGGTGCACTGTGGGCATTTTCAGGTCCCCAGGAGGTCCTTGAATATGCTCGCTTTCTCATATCCATATCCCAGCTGCCTGAGTCATCTGTCTTTCCTCTGGTGTAAACATGGTCATTACTGATTACATTTCTTCCCATCTATAAATATTGGGTCCCAGATATTGGTCTAACTCTTTGGCTAATCCAATGGGGGGTCCTCTAGTAATCCTTTTAATTCTTTCTTGAACATTCTCACCTCAGAGGAATTGAGTGGTACAGTTATAAATCCAATTCCTACCTGTGTCCCACCCAGTGGTACTTCCCTCAGAGGATATAATCCCACTGCTTGGTTCCTATCCCCTGACCTGCTTTCCTCACTTTGTGCCACTTTGTTTCTAGTATTTTTACTAGGCCCATCAGGGGGCAAGTGAGGTGCAGTCGGTGCTATTGGAGGTGGAGGGGGCAAGTAGTCTAATGGGTCCCATTCTTTTTTTTCTGATACTTTAGGCACGCTCACCCTCAAGGGCGAAATCTCTTCTTCCCGGTAGGCAGCGTAGTTACTCTCTTCCTGATTGAATAGGTTCTCAGCTCTTACATAGATGTTTAAAGCCCAACATATCCATCCTTTGTCTGACCCATACCTTGACCAGTGCACATGATTTGTCCTAATTTACCCTTAGTCCACTCTATCATACAGTACTGTATCATCTTGAGCTGATCCTTATCTCTGGTGTTAGGGCCATATTTCCACCGGGCTAGTTTCCTTCCCAGTGGACTATCTGGGTGATGCACTGTGAAAGGAAAAACCCTCTAACCAGAGTTAAAGAGTAAAGAAAACCTCTCTAACTGGAGTTAGAAAGTGGTATGTTTCATTATGACGTTGGGCAACATGCGAGGTAACCCTCAAAAGTCATGTGCAAAGTTCACAAAGCCTCAGCTCTTAATTTATATTCAAAAGTTTTACATATTCATAGAATTGCATCATACGCCTATACATATGTATCACCTATCCCTGCCTATTCTACGCATGCACAGTTTGTTTCTTGAAATGGGTCAGTGGGCTTGTAAAGGGTCAGTGGTCCTGTTGGATGAAGTCAGGATGGTCTTTCTCACCTTGACCTTCTTCTCTTTGACCCGCTGGCAAGCTTCATGGTCACTCAGACACGCTCCAACTCCCCATCTTGGTACTGGCTGGCCTCAGGGTGCAGGTGCAGTCACAGTTCTGTTCTGGTTGTGTTCCATTTCATAAAGAGCTGTCCAACTTCAAGCAAACTTAAGAAGATAAATGAGTATTTCTAACTTACTTCTTTAATTCAATTGGCTAATCTTGTCCCTTAGTCATTTACTTTGTCCACTAGTAATTTACTCTGTCCACTAGCTAATAATCAATAGATTTTTAATCTTTAACTAAATTTCTATCTATGCCTTTTGCTCAAGTTCTCTAGCTACTTTTTAGATTCTGAATTCTTTTAACCCTTTGATTAATTCTATGATTTATGGGGGAATGCCTGTTGGTCCCTCTTCACTTCCTTCTTCTCCTCCGGGGGATTCCCTACTTGTTACTAATTCCATCTCGACAGCCAACCACAGGTTCACCCAACAAAGCCCACCTTCCCAATCAACCAATCACAGGTCCTCCCAGGAAGGCCTGCCTTCCTCATTAACCAACCACAGGTCCTCCCAGCAAGGCCTGCCTTAGAAGGAAAAAGAAGAAAAATAAAAAAAGAAAAGAGAGAGAAAAAAAAAGTCTTACCTTCCTCTCAGAAAGCAAAACAACTTGCCTATGATCTAGGGACTCCCGTACCACCGGGTCGGTTTCGCTGTTCCTCTCCTGCCTTGGTTCGGTGCCCTGGTCTCATGGCTTTATGCTGGTGGGTATTACAGGGCAGCTGGTATGGCCAGGAGCCTCCCTCCCCTGCCCCAGTGCCTTTCACCTTGCTAGTGTAACTGCTGAAAAGCTGACCACATTGTGCCCTGGTCTCACAGCTTTATGCTGGTGGGTATTACAGGGGAGCCAGTATGGCCTGGAGCCTCCGCTGCCCCCCTGGTGCCTTTAGGCTTACTAACAACTGCCTAAAAGCCAGCCACCTGGTGCCCTGGTCCAATCCCTGCTTGGTGCGGAGGCTTCTCTCCTTTATTCCCGTGGATCACAGAGAAGCCCCTGCACCCAAGACTCTAGACAGTGCCTTGACCAACCTTAGCACCATTGCTGGGTTTCTGATGGCTGCCACTCAGTGCTTTCGGCCGCTGTTCATAAGGCACCCTATTGGTTTTTTCCCAGGAAACCTTGTACAGCTCTTTGTTTGTGGCCCCTGCCTGGGAGACCCCATCCGCTCCTGGTCTTCACCTGGGCAACCCTGTACAGCCTTTTGTTCGTGGTCCTTGCCTGAGAAACTCCCTCTGCTAGGCCAGCGCCAGACGCCACCGCATTCGGCATCTAGCAGCCCCCCCTCTTAGCTTAGGTTGTCAAGCTCTGGAAGTTATAGCACTGAGTGCGCACCAGAAGCCCACTGCGCTGAGTGCTGCATGCACTGCCGCTCCATGTGGAGCAGGTCCCTGGCTCCCCCTGTGCCAGTGGGCTGGGAAAGCCGCTGCGACTCCTCGCCATGACATGAACACGGTCTCCACCGATCAGCGACCCTCACCATCACTCCAACACCTTCCAAATCCGATGACTCAACCCGACACTTCCAGGTGCTCTTGGGTCCCCTTAAATCTAATATCCCACTATCACACGTGTCACACCAGCCAAGGGTCCCTGCTTTCCTCTTCTATGCATCCTGCCTTACATGCCCGATCGTCCAATATCCTGAAGCTGCAACAGACCAGGACGGGTCCCGTGTACTACTTGTCTGAAGATGATGTTTGTACACCCAGATTACGGAATAACAATCTGGCCAAAACAATTATGAAGATGGTACTCACCTTTCCCCTCTTCTTTCTCGTTATTTAATCTTCTCCTGTCCCTGGAGTTTTGACCTGCGATCACTGATGGTCCAAGGAGGAATTGATTCAGCAGCCAAACTCGCGGTGGGGCGTGCTTCTCTTTTGAAAACTCCTTGGACCACGGTGACAAAGTGTATATCCTGGACGAGCCCCCATTTGTGAGACATGACACTCACTTTTAAAATTTCAAAGGTCTATTAAACCTTAACAAAAACATACAGCAAAAGACTGAATGAGGAGGAAAATCAGCACTGGGAGCATAGGACTAAACCACCATAAGCTTGTCTATAAAATGGATGCTCTGCCTTTTATACCCCTAGCCCCTCCCAAAGTCTTGTCAGTCAAGTCTTTCTCTGCCATCCATTGGNTTTCTTACATCTTGATTGGAGGTCTGGTGTTGTTATGCCACGCCCCCTGGTAACAAGCTGGCCCTCCCCAAATGCCGGGACTACCAAGGCTATTACAAGGAGGAGGGGAAAGAGGACTGTGGGTGGACATACTACAATAACATAACTATACATCTACAAAACTTCTCTTAACATACACATAATATTCAGCCTTTAATTGTGAGAGCCAACTGTCACATTACTCATCTATAAGAAGTCCAATTCATGGTCTAGTTAACAAGGTGGTGTTAGGTCATAGGTTAAACTTTATTATCTCATAGGTCTTTTCCAACTTAATTCATTCTGTGATTCTGTGATTCTGTGATTCTGTGATTCTGTGTAAGATTTTCATCAGCTTGCAACTGCTCTCATTCTGTCCAATTGAACTTAAAAAATTCAGTATCATATCATAACATTTGTCTTGAATGTGGTAGGCCTTTACTTAGATTTCAACTGGAAATTTTGCCCCAAATCATATCAAATATAACTCAATTTATTATTCATAGACTCGATATCAATGGAATTTACAAAGCCTACTTCAGCTTCTACTCCTCATAACAAGGTATTATATACCAGGCTCATTTTTGGCTACACTTTGGTAATTTAGGAAAAGTAATGTTAAAATGAATAATATGTTTTTAATACTAATGAGCTACATTAATGCAAGTGGCTGGTACTTGATGTAACTGATGAATTGTAACATTGGGATGTCAACACATAATTCCTATTTGGTCTTCCCATATTGATGGATTTTGAATGGGAGTCCACTGTATAACATTTTCTTCTGTCTAGGGGGAGTCAGATAAGGTATCCTATGATCATTTGTGATAAAAGTTGTCACTGTATCTTTAAGTGTGTGTTCTTAAAGGCNGTGGGAGTGGGGCGAGGTTGCTTCCCTTCTTTCCGTTCAGCAATAAGGGAGAGCAGTCGTGTGTGTTGTGGAGGGTGTGTGCCAGACCCTGGAATATTGCTAAGCTTTGATTTTCGGCACTGCAATCAAAACCTGCCTGTTTTCTTCCCTATTCCCCTGCTGCTTGAAAGCCCAGACCCATCACATGGGGTGCCTGAAGCTGGGGCAGTCTCCATTGGATCTTTCTGCGTGGTAGCTCGGCATTGCAATCTAGCCCTGCCTACCTTCCCAGTGTCTGCTGGCTGCCGTTGGCAGTGCCGAAGACCGATCGCTGCTTGAGTGAGTGCCTGGGGGAGTTGCTCCTTCCCCCTTTCCCACCTTTTGCCTTCACTGGCTACAAGGTAGCTACTGCAGCTTTCGTCTCACCAGAGCCCGTCAGCACCACCTGCTGGCCGCGATTGAGCCACTGCACCCTTTGCCTCACCATATCCGACAGCGCCCCCTGCCAACTGTGGTCATAACTACACTAAAGAGGGAACGTGGTGTTTAGTGGGTGGGAAACGTGTGTTACTGTGTCACAGTTTTTTTCTGCTGTATATATATACATATATATTCTAGTAAAAACCTGTTTTTCCTTTTCCTATATTTTTGCCTGGAAGGCCTGTAATTCCAAAGTTACAATAATTTGGAGGGAGGGGTCATCTTTCCATTCCAGGAAAGTTCCTGACTTCCTTGGCAGACATTTGTCTTTTAAACCAAGACACCTTCTTGTACAGGAAAAGGGAAGATGATGCATTAATTTGAGTATTGTTACCATTCACACAGTCATAAAACTTTTTCCTATTCTTGGACACTGTCCAAGCCATAACTAGATCTATACAGCATTTAAGGATTACACTGGATGTTATATTTGTATTTGAAAGGCATAGAGCATACAGCTGTTCAAAAGGATGTTGAGGATACTGGACTCTCTGCAAAGTGCAATTGTTGGAAAAGTGAATCCAAATATGTTAACACACTTAATTGGCTTTGCAGGTGAAATCATCCTGTCTCTATTCTTTAGCAGAGCTTATCCATCCCCAGGTCATAGAATCACACAATGCCTTCTCATTTGAAGATACAGCTCCTGGGGTAAAGGCACTACCCAAATAGACCATGGCGATAAACAGGAACATCCATCCTGGCAGGTTCTATAAAAGAGAAGCTCAATACTTGAAATTATTCTCAAAAATAACATTTCTGTGTGGGAACATATTCCAAATTTTCTTGTTTGGCTTTCATAATAAGAACGATATTATCTTTTCCTACTGCTATTACTTCAGCAGGTTTGGGGGATCCATTTTTTCCTTAGGCCCACACTTCAGCTCCATTATTAAAAGAGTAAGTTGATCCAAATCCTCTATCACCTCATACTGTAATTATTTGAGGTGGATCCCTTTTAGGATTTGTGCTTTCAAAAGTGGTAATATCAAAAGCTGGGATAAATGGTCCTTATGACTAAATCTTAGTTCCCATTATTAATCAAAATGCCTTTTATTTCTTCCTGAGAATCAGCATCAGTAATTCCCCCCATTACATGAACTTCTTTAATTGTTAAGATGGATGGTGGGGCAATTAATACAAAATGTTCCAAGCGAATTTGAATCCCAGTACTGATGCCTTGAGAGGCTACCTGGAACAGAGGCTAGACAGTGTTAAAGGAATAAAGTAGGTATTTATTAAAAGGCCTTCAAAGGATACACCTTGGGCAGTAAAAGACCCAGGCCGTGACTCCACCCAGGATGGACCCAAGAGGGACCCTGAGTCATGAGTTTTCACACTTTTATAAATTTTGGTCCATTTACATATTGGGGCTAATTGTCCAATTACAACTTCAGGTTATGAAGTCACATCCTCCCAGATTGCTCTTCTCAATTCACCGTTGTTTATACTTTTTGGGCCCAAAGCTGCAACGGTGTCCTTGGTTCTCAGGCTGGAAAAGGATTGTTTTGGCTAATTAAACTGTGAAGAGAAATTGCTAACACTTTATATGAAGTTCAGAGTTACATACTAATGCAGTACAGAATCTGGAAAATATGAAAGCTAAAACTTAAGACATCAGTACCAGTGCCAACAATCTTAGTTTCCCCTTGATTAATTCATATTAAAGTTAATGCACGTAAGTCTAGTCCTGCTGTTTCAGGAGTAGCCTGGTAAGGTGCTAATGCTACTGGGGTAATTTCCCAGTTCTTAATTGTTTCAGTTACTGTCAAGGGTTTAATTTGCAAATTCGGAGTAGTCAGTTGCATCAGTGATGTTTCAGCTTCACCAACTGCTCTATTATTTAATATATGGAATGCTTCTGTTAGATTTACTTTCCAATTTTTCATTTGTCCCTTTCCCAATTTACGTGATTGTTCTTTCAAAAGCCCATTCTATAAGTCCAGCTGCTTGCAGATAATAGGTAATATGGAAAATCCATTGTATATTTTGTTCTTCAGCAAATTGCCGCACTTGTTTATTTCTAAGTGGACCCATTATAAGTTTGAATTTGTAAAGGAATCCCATAACATAGGATAAATAAGCCTAAAGTTTGAATAGTACTATGCTGGGTAGCTCTCTTACATGGGTAAGCTATTAAATACCCAGAGTATGTATCTACAGCTGCACAGATAAGTCAACAACCACAGTCTTCAGGTAACAGTCCTATATAATTTATTTGCCATTTCTGCCCAAGTATATTGCTTGATTTGTCCTTTAACTAAATGTGGAACTGGCCACTTATGAGTATGGTGACAAACCGGGCAGCTAGCTTCGATAGTTTTTATCATAATGAGTGAAATAGCTATTCCGTGGTCTTGGGCCCACCTGTAACTGGCTTTTTTCCAAGATGTCCATATTTCTGGTGTACCCATTTGGCCAAACCCTCAAGAGATTCTTTTTGAGGGAACCCAAATCCTGCTTGGAATATTGTTGCTCTGTCTGCAATTGTATAGTTGTTCTAATGTATCTGTATTACAATGTGCACCTACATGAAACATGGTGACTTGAGTTTATTAAACTAGCTTCCATATGCTCATCCATAATTCTTTTCCCCAAAGTTTTTCTGCATAAGTTTTCCAATCCTTGGCTACCCACTTGGGTAGCCAGGTAACTAATCCTTGAGCTACTGACCAATAGTCAGTATATATGTGACACCTCCCAAAGCTATGCTGTTTAATTGCCATATATACTGCATATAATTCAGCATATTGGCTGCTTTTCCCTTCTCCATCTGTTTCTAAAAATTTATTTGATACTGAATTGTTTGCAACCATTTTCCAAACCCTTTTTCCACCTATATATTTTGCTGATCCATCTATAAGCCATGCACCTTTCTTTTCCTCCTCAGATAATTGCCCAAAAGGTTGTCTCCACCTATCAGGGGATCCATGTTCTGGTTTAAGTCTCATGGGGTTATAATTTTTCCCTTCAATAAAGATGTTGGCTGTTGGGGATGAAACCAAATGAAAAGAAAAAATCTTAAGGTGAAGAAAAAAATCCAAATGTTGGCAATGAAAGCACACTTGATAGTGTTGTTTTTGAGCTCCACAGGTGGCGTTTTTTTTCTTCACTCCTCTTTTTTCTTGTGTGAGTTCCTTTTTATTGTTGTCTGTTACAGATAAACAACTGGTCTCTATTTGGTCCCAGAATCTCTGCTAATTTTGTAACACAAAACATGCCTTGAGCATTCCATTCCTGTGGCTGTCTTCAGCCACAGTAAATCATATACACATAGTGGTTTTCCACTGAAGTGATTTCTCACAGCACCCTCAGCAAATACACAGATTAGCAGAGCCCTTAGGGTCAA
>VWZN01012823.1:5139-16429 GCA_013396955.1 Regulus satrapa | reverse complement strand
TTAGGGTCAACATTCTCTTGCTCTAATCCTGGTTAAGATGCCTGGTGTTTGGTGCTATTCCCACAACTGGATACCTTTTCATGTAGAGTAGCTACTCCATTTGCCCCTACATTAGCACAGTATATACCCTTTCCATTTTATGATGCTAGATTCCTGTGCATGTCCAATTCAATGTGTTTTAGAAGAGCTCTTTACCCAATGCGTAATTTGGATTTCTGAGCATAAAAATACCTCACGTCCTATTGTAATTTGTTCTGTTTCAATTAATGCCCAATAACATGCTAACAACTCTTTTTCAAATAAAGTATAATTTTTCCTGGCCTCTGGGAATTTTTGATTCCAGAATCCTAAAGGAACCTTCCTTTTTCCTTGTTTTTGCCATAAGCTCCAGTTAGCATATAGCTCATTTACTGTTACATGCAGTTTTACTTCTCCCTCTTCCAGAGACCATAAATCTAGTGCCTTTTGGATTGCTTCTTTAGCTAACTCAAATGGTTGTTGTTGTTTATTTCCCCACTCAAACTAATTTTTTCCTAGTAATTTGATACAAAGGAGCTAGAGTTTGTCCTAGATTAGGAGTATGTTGTCTCCAAAATCCAAGTAATCCAATAAATCTTTGTGCTTTATTCTTATTTTGATGTATGACAAAATCTATAATCTTCTGTCAGGCCTTAGGAGGTATTTAACAATTGGCACAATGCCAATGAATTTCTAAAAATTTGATAATTTGTGTTGGTCCCTGTATTCTGCTAGGATTAATCTCCCATCCTTTATTTCTCATATGTTCTACAAGTTTCTCCAAATTACCTTGCACATCTTTCCCACTTTTTCCTTGACTTAAAATATCAATATAATGAATTAATTGCATTCCTTCTGAAAGAGTAAACCCCTGTGACACCCTTGAGGAAGTATAATGCATGTCTTGCCAAGTAAATACAAATTTATCCCAATGCTCTTCGACTATGGGGATGGTGAAAAAAGTGTTAGCTAAATTACTGCCAGCACACCAGGTCCCCTCATGTTTCTGAATTTTTCAATCAATATTATTGTATTTGGCACAGCTTCAGTCAAAGGTGGCACATGCTTATTTAGTTCTCCCTAACCCTGTCATGGTTTGACACTGGCCAAATGCCAGGCACCCAAGAAAGCCATTCACTCACCCTCCCATTGCAGCTGGGCAGAGGAGATAAAATTTAATTAAGGGTTCATGAGTTGAGATAAGGACTGGGAGAAAACACACCAAGGGCAAAACAGGCTCAGCTTAGAGATACAAAGTTAATTTATTACTAACAAAATCAGAGGAGGATAATAACAAGTAAACTAAGCCCTTAAAACCACGTTGTTTTCTCCAACCCCTCCCTCCTTCCCATTGACAATACAGGAAGAATGGGGGGGTGGGAGTTTTGGTCAGTTTGTCACCCAAGGTTTTCTTCTGCCATGCAGGGAGAGAAGTTGTTCCCCTGTGAGACCATGGGGTCCTTTCCTACAGGAGACAGTGCTCCACGAATCACTCCGACATAGGTTTACTCTCGNCCTCTTCTCTAGCTGGAAATAAAACTGTGCACTACTTTTGTTTTGATTTCTTCTTAAATATGTTATCACAGAGGCATTACTATAATCTCTAATTGGCCCCACTTTGGCCAGAGGCATGTCCATCTTCAGAACCATGAGGGATTGGCTCTGCCAGACATGGTGGAAGCTTCTAACAGCTTCTCACAGAAGCGACCTCTGTGGTCCTTCGCTACCAAAAACCAGGCTGTGAAAACCCACAGTAATTCACCATGACCCATAATTTTTCTTAACAGGCCATACAGGATTATTCCAAGATGTGGTGATGGGTTTTAACACACCTGCCTCAAGCAAATCTTTAATTGTTAACATTATTTCTTTCTGCCCTCCAGGAATGCATTATTGCTTCAAAGAGACTAATTCTGTGGCTGGGGAATTTCTACTGGAGGCATTTTTACCTTTCCTACCAGAATAGGTCTCATATATGGCTTGGTGCCAAATTGATATTGTCTATCTGGTAATTCTAGAGTTAAGTCCTTTAAGATATCAATTCCAATTATATACTCAGGGACTGGAACTGTCATCACTGATATATTTTGATTATTGTAGATTTCCTATTTTAATTTCAATTTATGTTTGTACTGCTTCAATTTGTTTACCTCCTAATTCAGTTATTAGAACTGTTTGGCCCTTAAATCTTTTTAGATTCCCAAAATTTAGTGAGATCTCTGCTCAAGTATACACAAGGGTTTTAACTGCTCGAGTAGATTGGTTTTTCTAAAAAAATTTGAAGGTCCACATGGGGTCACCAATTCTTTCTTGCCCATCCCTGTATTGGAGCTTGGCCTATTTCCTAATATTGGTTATGATATGCTTCTATTTCCTACACTTCCTGTAAGGGGTACAGCAAGTTAGTGTACAGATCCCAGTTCTCGTTCCCCCTGGAACTTCTAACCCATCCAAAGGGGACCTTCCAGGGGCAGATGGAATGTCCTGTCAAGGTTCCAAAGGTGGAGCCAATAGTTGACTTGCATCTTTTGGGGCCCTAATTTTTGGTTGGGAGCTCTGTACTTTCTTATTTGTTTTATTCAGCCCACGCTGTTTGTAAATCCCCCACATTTCATTAGTGGGAATTCCATCTATATTTTCTCACACCATTCTGTCTTTCAGAAGTGAAGCAAACATTTCCCAAAATGTTTCCCATTCTCCCAAATGCCCTAACTGCTGTATTTTTTCTATCACATCTCCAATCCGATTTCCTATTTCATTAATTTACAGGGTCATTATGGCATTTTTATATGCAGGAGGAGCAGCCTTAATTTATCAATTTCTCATGTGTACTGATAAAACATTTTGTAGCATTGTGTCAGTATTTCAAATAAAACCAACTGTTTTCATTCCTCCTTAAGATGCTTCATGCAATCTCTTAATGTGTACCAAGGTCTATCCCCCCCGGCTAGTCACTTTCTACTGGGTACTTATTATTATACCCTTCTCAGTTACAACTGACAGCAGTTTAGTGTATAGCTGTGTTCCCCTAAATGCCTCTTGAATAAAAGAATCCAAGCTCAAAGTCATGAATTTCCTACTGTCTCCAGATTCTATACCTACACCAGTGGCTCCCAAGTTGTGGAGTTGCACCATTCATGTTAATAACGATTCTCCAGATTTTTTGTTTGACTCTCAAGCGTATAAATAATCTTATGCTGTGTATAGTCATCTATATAATGTTTTGTAACCTGTTGTCCATTTGCATCATATTCCATTTTTCTATGCAATACAGAGCCAATATCAATGGTCTTGTCTGACCCCGAATCATCTGGCTCAGTAGAGTCCCAAATGTCTCTGTCCCATTGGTCGGGATTCCATTGCAATCCAGCTTCTGCAATTACTGCATGTACTTAGTTTTTATTCACTCGCCTCCTGTGCTTATGATATTTATATTCAGCTACTCTAACAGCTGCTTTTTCAGCCACGGTTTGGTAAGTATCCTATTTATGAGCAAGCAGCTTACTCTAACATTGGAGCATCACAATTTTATTTTGTAAGTCACAAATTTGTTTCTCTAAAATACTTCATTCACACGATAGTGTTTGTTTGGTCTGATGTATACAATAAGCAGTCAAAAGAATCCATCCCTTTCCACCTAAGCTCGTAACTTCTTTCCCTTTTACAACAGGTAATTTTTATAAACATTTAACCACATCAAGAGGTTCAGCCTCTCCCAATTTTGTATTCCATGACTCGTGTAGTCCTGCAGCAACAGACCATTCCCTTACTATTGAACTATAAGGCATATCTTCCCCTCCTGTAATGTTAAGCAGGGGTTTCTGGTCTTTCTTCTTTTTTGATTTAAACATTTTGTTCACATCCTGTTGACTACACCATTTTTGTTTTGCTTATTAATGTTGTGAGAAATGACGCTTACTTTTAAAATTTTAAAGGTTTATTAAACCTTCAAAAAATACAACAAAGGACTGAATAAGGAAAAAATTATAGCACCAGGAGTCCTTGTGACTAGTAGCCACATGCTCAGCTACAAAATGGATGTTCTGCCTTTTATACCCTTGGCGCCTCCCAAAGTCTTGTCAGTCAACTCCTCCTCTGCTGTCCATTGGTGGAGATCACTTTCTTTCAATTTGATTGAATGTTAGGTGTTGCCATGCTGCACATCCTAGTAACAAGCTTGCCCTTCCCTCAAATGCCCTGACTAAGGCCATCTAGTGAAAACAATATAAGGGGGAGGGGAAGGAGGACTATTGGGAGAACATACTAAAATAACTTAACAATATATTTCTAAAACTTTTCTTAATATATACATAATATTCATCCCTTAATTGTGAGAGCCAGCTATCGCATTATTCATCTATAACAAACTCCCCCTTTCCTTTTCTATAAGTTATTTGGCTGGAACAATTAATTTTAATTTTTTATTTCAATGATCTAGTCTTACTTTTTTGAGTTTACATTTAATTTTGCATGAGTCCTAATAGTATCTGTTGATGTGGGTGAGGACAGTGAGAATAGAAAAAAACTTCAGGTTTTCTTTAAGTTCAATGATTGGTGGAATTGGTGACAAGAATTGGTTGGAGCAGAGAAAAGGGATCTATAGAGGTTTGGTATTACTTTTTACTCTTATTTACTATGCCTATGGCGTTGCTACTTATAGTAGATGTATCTTGGTGGCGAGTATAGAGGCTAACTCAGTTTTGCCCTTTAGTCTTTGTTGTATTTTACTTGTAAATTGTACCTATATAAAAGTTGAGGAATGACAGAGGTCTGGTATGGCTTTTTTGCCCTTACTTTACTATGCTTATGGGGTTGCTGCCTGCAGCAGGGCTATATAATTTCAGTGGTGAACACAGGGGCTAACTCGGTCTTGTCCTCTAGTTCTTGTCTTATTCCACTTGTCAATTTTCAAGTGAATGACCTCAGTACCTCTCACTGTTCCCCATGTACTTCCCCTCAACAGACACTTGTAATTCTTACCTATTAAAACAGGAAAATTACATTAATAACTGTTACGATTTAAATTCCCTGCCTAAATTGTTACTTAAAATAGTCCTTTGGCTGGCTGGTGGAAGCTTGACTCTACTTTTTGGATGTCTTGGTGCTTTTTTGGTTATTTCTTGGTCTCTGCTTAAGAGTAAATTTTGTTTCACCTGGTATGGATGTTAAGGTTTATTCTTTGGGTTTTTTCATTGGGCTTCTTAATTCTGTCTTAGAGAATATTCTGAAGAGGAGAAGCAGCAGAGGTCAGGGAATCTTCTTGACAGCCTGGCTAGAACTGCAATGCTGGCTTATGAACTGTTGCAGGCAGGTGTCTCTAGGCCATTACATCTGCCAGAGATACTGCAGTTATCTTAGTTGAGCTTACATGGAAAAAGAAAGCTATTAGTATCTAATGAATAGGTGTATTTATCTAGGCTTTGATTTTTTGTAGTAGCAATGCTCACTAGCTTACATACCCCTCCCCTCAATCTTAGGTTCTTAAGGTCTCTAGGATTCTCTAGACTTGTCTGCTCTGGCAAGACTTGGGTGTCTGGCACTCTAGGCTGTGGAGATGTGCTAGTGGCATGGGCATCTCGTGGGACAAGAGGAAATGTTGTGGCTTTGTGCTGGCAAGTAAAAGGTATAAGTAGTAGCTGTCACTGATCTGGTTTTTGTTGCTAAGATGGGGGACACTGCTACATTTCTACTGTGGTCTGCATGTAGGATGGAAGAGGGTGATTTTTGTGAGAAAAGTGACAAACAGGACTGGCAACTACTGAACAAGGCAAAAGGGGTCTCCCCTTTGGTTAAGATAGAGCAGGTCTAGTGAGGAAGAACATCTTTAGTAGCCACTTACTTAACAGCACAGGGACAGTGACTAGAGGAAAGCAACACTACATTAGGATTTTCCATCAGCATCCTTCAATGCTTTCTGGGTTTAGCAAAAGCTTTTTGACTACAGCTGCCTGCTCTTCTTGTATCTAGTTGGGTATTCAGCTGCACCAGGCTATTTAGCTCCTGGGATCTTGGAAAGGACAGTTTTCCCAGAGAAAAGGGACAAAGAGACTGGCTGTGCTTGGGACACCCCCCCTTCTTCTTAGGGCAGGCAGCTTCTCTTTGCCTCAATAGCTACAAAAGGGAAACGCAGAGGCAAATTCTTTCCTCTACGAGAACAGTGTACAAAGAGAGCCAGGGGCTACTTTAGCTAGCAGAGCCTAGCAGCGACACAGACATGCACAAACACACACATACATCTGCCCTTCCCAGGTGGGACAACAGCTGGGCACACAGAGATGTGCATTTAGAGCTGTGCCCCTGGAGCTATGCCTCTGGGTGTGCCCAGCTTGCATGTGGGCCCAGGTATATGTGGAGAGCTAGTATATACACACAGGCACTTGCTCACTTGCACAGAGTCTTGGTGTACAGCAGTACTTGTTAGCAGTTCACATTTACACACACATATGGAGTTGTGCACACTAATATGTGTAGTGTTATATACATAATCCCACAGAGGATTTGCAGCTAGCTCTAGTAGAGAAAAAGAAACAGTGCTCCTTGGTCAGAGTTGAACGACAGAGGTATCTTATGTGAACAGTACTGTGCACACTAGCACATCGGTAGCTGTGTATAGTGGGATGTGTACACTTACATTTAGGTACACTAGAAAACACATATATATGCAGCTTCATATACTGACACGTGTACACTTTAGTACTTGTGTGCACACAAAACTATACATTCTGGCACACATAAGCACAGCATGTGCAGATTTATGCACCTTGGCACACACATGCACAGAGTCACACATACTGGCACATGCATGCACAGTACTTCCAGAGCCCTTCTGGAAGGAGAGTAGTTGGATATCTACTGCCTTCTACTCTCTAGGCAATATTTCACCCTCTGTGCCTTTGGGGTGGGAACAGACAGTGCACATTAGGAGAGGAAGGGAAAGGGACGTGTAGATAAATTGTTGTCTTTTGTCAAGTGTCCCTTCTTGCCCCTTACCTGAGGAGGAAATATGTGTGGTCATTCCCTGTGGAGGGTAGCTCACAGTTTCTTGAGGATCACACACACATGGTAAGGAAAGCTCTAGGCCTTTCTGTAAGGGTGACAGTGACTTTAAAACAGAGTTATTTCTTCTTGGATTGAAAGAGGGAAAGGTATTCTGAAATTACTGTATATGCATGGAAAAATAAATTTTAGTGCAGAATTATTGTTCTGTGTTACACTTGATCTAAAATTAGTATAACACAGAGAAAAAGAAAGAGGTAGGAAGTGGCAAGAGAAAGAAGGAAAATATAGTACGTCTTATGCTAATGTTTTTCTCAAATATAGGATTTTCTGTTTGGACATAGTGGAGTGCAGAGTAACTTTCCATTGGGATTCAGGATTGAGAGGCTAGAGTAATAAGGGTTGTTCAGTGAGAAGTCTCTTCACTTTGAGCTGTACTGGTGTTGTATATGGATGTTTAGAGTTTGATATAGCTACTCTTCCTTTGATTTAAACTATGGTCAGTATATATACTCAATCTTTTTTTTTTGTCCATTCTATCACATAATATTGCATATTTTTTGTGTTTGGGTTACATTTCCACCAGGTTTGCTTTCTTCTCAGTGGGCTATTTGGGGGGTATATCTGTTGATATCTCTGTATTTCCTCCTTCTCTCTTTGGGGACTTCCTACTTGTTCCTAGTGTCATCTTAATCAGCTAACTACAGGCTCTCCTAACAAGGCTCGCTTTCCCAACGAGTTAGAAAGAGAGAAAGAGAGAAAGAGAGAAAGAGAGAAAGAGAGAAAGAGAGCATTACTTTTTTGTGGAAAACAAAAGCAAATAAACTACTTATTTATGGTCCGGGGACCCCTGTACTACCGAGTTGGTTCTGCCACTCTTCTCTTGCCTTGGCTTACTAGCACAAGCAACTGCTAAGAGCTGCTTACAGGTCCCCACGTTTGTGCAGTCTTTATGCTGATGGGTCACAGAGAAGCTGCAGCGTTTAGGCATTCTGGCACCTTTCAGCACAACATAGGGCTGCTGCCAAAAGCTACTCATGTGCTTCTCTCTTCACGATTGCACAGCTTTATGCTGTGGATTGCAGAGAAGTTGCCACATCCTGGCACTCTGTATGCAGCCCCTGAGACCCTGGCACAACCAGGGCTCCTGACCTCCAGCAGCACCCCACAAAAACTGCGCTCTGCTGCTGTCACTGGGCTCTGCAATCTACAAGAATCCTGCACAACTAGGAGCTCCCTTCCCTTAGCGTCGCTTTACGTAAATTGTGTTTTGCGCCACCTCTACTGGGTTGGCAAAAATTGGAAGTTACTGTTTTGGGTCCCCACTGGCTACCACTCTCATGGACTAGCTCCCACTTGCAGTTTATAAGACCCCCACACAACTAGAAATTCCTGATCCTCAGACTGCGTCGGCGAAAACTGGAAGTTACTGTGCCAGGTCTCTGCAGGCTGCCATTTACATGGACTAGCTCCTGCTTGTGGTTTCTCTGCTTGGGAAACCCCAGTCCATGGTTCCTGCTTGAGGAAACCCCATACAACCCTTTGACTGTGGTCTTCGCTTGGGAAACTCCATTCGCAGTCCCCACTTGCCGCTACCCTTGTGGCCTCTCGTGGCTCCCTCTGAGCAGCAGCTCTCTTGTTGCCAGTGCTGGCTCTGTGTAATCAGGTACCCTCCTGGTCTGGAAACCTTGCCATTGGGTCAGTTCCGCCAGGCTCTACTGCTCAGCATCCTTGAGTCACTGTGGGAAGATGAGCCTGCGGTGCTGGAGCTTTACTGTGCTTAGCACTATTGAACGCTGTTTACATGAATTTGCCTTTGCTTATGGTTCCTGCCTCTGGCGAATCTGTGCCTTGGCTTTTTCCTATCCCACTCTCACATGTGTCCCACCAGCCAGAGATCTCAGCTTTCTTTTACTATGCTTCCCGCTTGTAGTTTCTTTGCCCCTCTTCTATATGTGTCCAGCTATCTACGGGTCCTTGAAGTAACACCCCTTATCCCTCCCTGGTAATTCCTGGCTAGCTAAGTTGTGGGGAAGGCAGGGGTGTCCTTCACGACCAAGATAAAAGACCCAAAGGGCTGCTCTTCTCTCCAGAATGATGTCAGATGTTTATTCTGGCTGGAGTCCAGGAGAGAAAAGAGAGCAAGTGGAAGATTTACCGGGGTATTTCAAACCTCGAGAAAGGGGCAGGGAGGCATACACCTCAGCCAATGGGATAACATTCCAGGGACAAGGGAGGGGAAGGGATAAACACATCACACTTGGGGGGATGAATACATAGTAACTTGGAACATAGGTATTGGAATACTGGAGGTCCCCACTTTTTTTTGACTATGTGTCTTGCCTTATGTGTCCAACCATCTAATATCCTGTAAGCTCTAACAGACCAAGAACGGACCCTATGTGCTACTTGCTTATCGAGATTTGAATTATTATTATATATGATCCTTCAAAGAGGCAGGAACAAATCCTTATTTGCTAAAAGGGTTTATTTGCAAAAAAGGCATCTATGTCAAGGCTGAGTCCTAAATTGTTAAAATCCATACTAAAGTATCTAAAATCAGGTTCTATGATGAGAAGACTCTGATGTAGTCTCCGGGCTAAGGGTCTCGTGTGGTAGAGGTCCATTGAGGGTCCTGGTTATATTTTCTTCTTTTCCATAGCGTACAGGAGGCAGCCTGCAGGGTGCAAAATCAGGATGCAGGAATCAAGGGAATGCAGGGATTCTCCCTTGGTAGCAGTCGTTGGGCAGCTCTGTTCTTCTTTCTTCCTTTTGGTTGCATGTGATCTTCTTTCTCTTCATCCTCTTCCTCAGCTCCAGCTTGCTTTTCTCCCTCCATCCAGGCATGCATGCATTCATGCCAGCTCACCCCAACACAGGGGAACTTATTAATGAATTAACCAATAAAACTAAAACCACAATTCTAACCATACTTTCTGCACCTATCAAAAACTTCAATCCTAACATGCAAAAAACAGTGTCAGTTTTATGCATATACTCATGTATATTTTTTATCTGTTTTATCTTTAAAATGCAAATAATGTTCTTACTATGTTTTTGTTATGTCTTAAAGACAGGCCATAGAACTAGGCAATAGGATTTGTCAGAGTTTCAAAGGCTTTCTCTTTTTAAAGCACTTAAAGAATTTCTTAAACTACCTAGGGTATATTTCACCTACTTACTTATTTGTTCAAAACTATAACTAAAGCTTTTACTTATATTTCTACTTCATGTCCATGTGGTTTGATATATCTTAATTTTTCTAGAGAGTTTAATTCAATATCTGCATTTTTTCCTCTTTCTGTGGAGCTCAGAGAAACTCCTTCATCTTGCACGCCAACACTTGCTTGGAGCTGGCATTGGTGCACCTGGATTATGGATGAACAATCTGGCCAAAATAATTGTGAGGATCTTTCAAATTTCACACCCACCCCAAGCACACTGCGTAACTACCTCATTTACACTCTAAGTATACTTCTGGCTCTCACACATGCAAATACAATCTTCCAGATTTGTAGGTTTTTAGGGGCTTTTTTTTCTTCTTCCCCCTCTTCTTTTTTGTTATCCAGTCTTTGTTGTCCCCGGGGTGTCGACCAGCAATCACCGATGGTCTTAGGAGAGGTCGTTCGAGCTGAAAAATTTGGTGGGGGCACGCTATTTGTTCAAAATCTCCTAGGGCTTTGGAGACAAGGTTTTACATCTCAGACGAGCCCCCATTTGTGAGAAATAATGCTCACTTTTAAAATTCCAAAGGTGTACTGAACCTTAAAAAAATACAACAAAAGACTTAATAAGGAAAAATTATATCACTGGGAGTCCCTGTGACTAGCAGTCATGTACTCCACTATGAAATGGATGCTCTACCTTTTATACCCTTAGCCCCTCCCAAAGTCCTGTCAGTCAACTCCTTCTCTGCCATCCATTAATGGAAATAACTTTCTTACAACTTGATTGGAGGTCAAGTGTTGCCATGCCACCCCTCCTAGTAACAAGCTTGCCTTTCCCTCAAATGCCCTGACCACCAAGGACATCTACTGAAAACAATACAAGGGCGAGGGGAAAGAAAACTATTGGGAGAACATACTAAAATAACCTAACTATATATCTATAAAACTTTTCTTAATATATACATAATAGTCATCCCTTAATTGGGAGAGCCAACCATTGCATTACTCATCTGTCACGATCCGCTATTAACACAGAGCGGGAGTCGTGATGGTTCGTTCGATCTCAAAGGTGCAAACAGGCAAAAATGCAGGGGACAAATCCAAGTTAA
>VWZN01012822.1:262-15371 GCA_013396955.1 Regulus satrapa | reverse complement strand
ATTCTATTAGGTACTATGGTGGTTTCCCATATAATGTTGTTTCTTACATGATTGTTTTTAATATACTGAAACACTTAGGGCGGGGTCTGAGGGGATTAAATGTTGAGATAGTGTAGAGACTATCACCATATTTAAACTAATCTTAACCTAAGGGTGTATGAAGACAGTTTCATATGAAAGTAAAATTCTTCCTTGTATTCAGTGTTAATAGTGAATAAACTGTTGTTCTCAAGTACAGTTTTAGCACTCTCATTCATTGTAAATTTAAGTTTTAAAGAGGAATTTAAAGAGGAATTATATGTTTTGTATGGTTTTAATCCCTGCTTTTATATCAGTACACTAGAGATTCTTAGCTTTTACACTAGAGATTCTTAGCTTTTACTCACAGATTTTGAATGGATATTTTGGTCTCTCTGTCTATCCTCATTGGAATTACAAGACAAAGAGACAGCCCTGGTCTTAAAAAAAAAGAAACAATTATACATAACTGTAGAAAATAAGGAATTATGATTTTTATAAAAGGCTAGTAAATGAATATAGTAAGTTCCTGATTGTATTTACATTTATCCAACATGAAGCTGATTTTTACTCTTAAACAATGGAACTAGTAAGACTTACCTATGGGAGAAGAAGCTATAAAAAATTAATTTATATATAAAACATACATATATAATGTATATAAAATACTGCAGCTATTTCTAAATGCTACCATGAGTGCTGAGTTACACACACTGAACCTCTGTGCTGAGAATATGTAGCTTCAGTGTACTGGCACTTTCCAAGTAGATACTCCAAACAATATATTTGATCTACTAAATACATGGTGCTTAGTTGGTATGGTGACAATTAAATACTTTATATGCTTTTTAAAAGTGATTTTCCTGTGAAATCTGGTCTGTTACCTCCTCTGTAGGATAATCAGAGCATGCATTAGTCTAGAAGCACATCCACATAGACAGTGGCAGACGTCCTGGCTACACAACTGTCAGCTGACGATACTTGCGCTCAGCTAAGTTTCTGCTCAGCCCTTGCCTTAGTTGGCCTGTAGTACATACAGGATTTTAAGCCAATAACATCCTGGTCTGGAAAAGCAACAAGAATTAGAATTAAATTTTCAGTAAATTTAAACCTGAAATACCCCTATTTTAACACCACATCGGTGCAAGTGACCTGAAGTAGCAAGGATTGGTCTAAAGTCTAGGCAAATGGTGTGCGTATAAATGTTTGTCTTATTTGCTTGATTTCAACAACTAAGTAGTTAAAACTACATGAGTGGGTGTTATGCTTTTAATTCACAAGTCTGGATTAGGGTGGAGGAGGAGCAGGGTATTGTGGGGGGGAGGGGGGGAACCTGAGGCCTTAGTGGAGTTTGTTTCAGCTGTGTTTTGAAAAGACGTTGGGAGTTCCCAAATAAAAAGGTTGGTTTTTATTGTTCACTAATACCTCTTTTGCTAGAAAGGGAGACAGGGTTGGTTTCCCAAACTTGTCTGTCATCCTCGTAGAATGTGGGGAGGGGAGGCTTGAGGAACACAAAATGAAATTTCATCATGTAACCAGGGACTCACTGTTAACACTGTCAAACATATGGCACAGCTGTGAAATTTTTGTGCCAGGCCTGGTGAGCTAGTGGGAAAGCTTACAAAGCCAAGCAAGCCATTTGGACTGATGGTGTTGTTAGTAGGAAGAAGCAAATGATAAAACAATTTTAAATGCTTAGAAAAATAGTACTGTGATTTATTTTCTAAGACCCCAGATGTACTGTACTATACTGTACTACATAATTGAGACAGCATTCTCTGATGTAATAAAGACATAAAATGTGTGTGGGTGTGCGAGGTGAGAAAGGAGTAGTGGAATTGAGGGCAAGTTGAATAAACTGTGGGAGATTTGGATCTGGCTTTTTTTCTCTCATTGTGGAGTGTAAAATGCTAATATGCCCCATAACCAAAAGGCTCTTAAAAATAACGGTGGGCTCAGAAGGGTTGATTTTTGCTCCAGATCAAATCCCTGGCAAGCCATTTCCTGTCTATGTAAAGATGGTTCAGATTTTGTCGTTGTTGTCAGCGCTAGGAAGGTTAATGACCAAGGGATTGGGTGTGGAGAGGGGAGAGGTCTGAGCTGCTTTGCCAGACTTCAGATCATTAGCAGGAAGCAGCCAGGAGGAAACATGCTGTTTCTGGAGCTCTGTTCAGTGCTCCTAGAGCAATGAAAAACATGCAGGGGTTTCGGGTAGCAAAAATGGCCATGCTGGATGCAAAATTTGTATTTTGCTCTGATGGTTTCCTCGTGCCACAAGGTTTTTATATTGTCTCCCAGCCAGAATTTGAGAATTGTTTTAAGACATAGGAAAAATTAAAAATACTTTCGATTATATTTATAACTGAAAATATCAAAGCATATCAGAATTTTTCTTTTTGTTTCTTTCCCACTACTTTGATTTTGTGTGTTTGTGTGTGTGTATGAGTGTTCTTAACATGAGACAAAAGGTAATACTGAAATTTCCGTTTTCCAATCAGGCCTAGAAATAGTGAAAACCATTATAAAATATATAGAAGAAATAAATATTGGCATTTTCTGGTATTTGAAAATTCAAAATTCTCTTAAATTTTCTTTTCACTGAGCTTAATTTAGCCCATTGTCACATGTGATTCTCTTTTTAACTTTGCAGGATAAATACATACCATGGAAGAAGGAGGCTGATGGTACTGACTGATGTACTAATAATTTCTATTAATACCACAAAAGAGTTTTGTAAAAGGAAGTTTAACAGGATTTACTCAAAAATATCTTTTAGGAAGACGGATTGTTTTATTTATTTTCATGGAAGCCTAGAATGGTTTGGGTCAGAGGGGACCTTTTGAATCATTTCATTCCAGCTCCCCTGCCATGGGCGGGACACCTTCCACTAGACCAGGCTGCTCAGAGCCTCATCCAATCCTAAACAGCTCCAGGGATGGGGCATCCACAGCTTCTCTGGGCAACCTGTCCCAGTGTCAAGGAGATGAAAGATAAAGAGAGAAAGACAGAAAAAGTACACGAAATGACAGTTTTGCTAACACTTCTTCCGACAGTGTTCATCTGATACAAATTCCAGGAGGAGGCAGGGTCAGGATATGTACTTACAGGCTTTGGTTTAAATACCCTTTGGCCTTCCTGGGCGCTTTCCCCAGGTGGGACTTGCAGTCGTTTGGCCACTGCAGGCCAGGCTGGGGCTCCAGGGGTGGCCGTGGAGCCTGGCCTGCAGCAGGCCAGGGATGGCGGGGCCGGGACATGGGCCCAGGCTGGGTGTGCAGGCAAGGGCTCGCCCCAGGGGCCAGGCCTGGCCTGCCCTGCCCCTCACACACACTGAGTGCTTCCAGCCACCAGTCCTTACAGCCTCTCATGCTCACATACCGACAATTTTGCAATAAAAGCCGATTCATCAACTTACTTTTTTATCCTTTAATATTTCTATTTAAATAAACAAACATCTGAGCACATTTTCCAGTTTTTCTTTCCCACTTACTAAAACTAGTCCTGAGGTGATTCCTTTTTATTTTCTATTTTTTCTTTTTTCTTTTTTTTTTTTTCTGTTGCTAATTAAATGCTTTTTATTCATTTTTCAAGTTCTACTAGCTACAACTACAACAGCTAGAAATTACTAAACCCACCATTGTTAGCTGTCTTTTATTTTCCATAATATGTTTGGGGTATTAGTTTTCTGTATGAAAACCTCAACCCTTGCCAATAATTTCTTCTCCAATCATGACATGTTTCTTTGTATCCAACTGGGACTGTAGTTGTGATTGGCAGAGTTGTTCTACAATCTCATTAGAGTCTTCTTTTTTTGTAATTATTTCACAAAATAATTTTTCTCACAGATAATTTTTAAATACAAAAGACCATACCTGACAGATTTTTTTCACTCTTCTTGAGCAATTATTTCCTCACATTATCTTCATTCAGAAGGGTTTTGGGTTTTTTTGGTTTTTTTGTTTGTTTGTTTGTTTTTTGTTTTTTTACAGTTAGATTTACATTATATACATGTCACTGTAGTCAGTTCAGCATGTTGATGAGTCTTCTTACATAATTCTACCAAAAAAAAAAAAAAAGGTTTTCTCTTACAGACCTCATTAGTTTTCTAAACCCAGTTTGTCTCTTTTTCATACTCCATAATTCCTACTTTATTTCTGCTCTCCACTTATTGAAATTTTGTGTGATTTCTCCAACTTTTCAGTGGAATTTTAAAATGTATTTTTGTATTGTATTTTTACCTAACTTTCTATCTTCTGAGAATCAGAGTTATGAAAGCAAGCCTTTCTTCTCTTTATGTTTAATGCTCTTCAGTTTCCTCTTTGCCCTGACCAACGAAATATTTTGTTTTACATTTTGGCCTATGAAGAGCTAAATGTGGTCTGCAGCAGCAGTTCTTTATTTTTGTCATTATGCAATTCAGATCTTCTAATTAACAAAATAATTGGATTTTAAGTCATCTGAATGTCTATCTGTGCGAAACTTTTACTGAACATGACAGATCTATAATTTACGTGAAAATATGCTCTTAAAAGAATGGCTTAGGTTGAAAATTGACAGTATTCCATCAGTTACCTAGTTGTTAGGCATTTGTACTAGATGGTCACTGTTGGTCCTTTCCAACTGAACTACTCTGTTCTTTTCCAATTATTTTTATGTTTTGGTTTTTTTTATGTTACCAATTTGAAAGTCAGATTTTTATATTGCATATGAAATATATATGCATATATATATATATATATATATATATGTGTGTGTGTGTGTGTTTGTGAAATGTGTTTCATGTATCTCTGTTCTTCAGAAGTTTCTTTCTTGTAATGCTTCTGATTGTAGCTACATATGTGTGTTATCTTTCTTCAGCTAGTGCCTGGCTATTGCACGGATGTTCATAGGCAGAAAGTTTGTTTAATAAAAAGCTCATGGCTTTTCAATAAAAAAAGCTCATGTCACAGGATAGAGGTGTAGTTAATTCTTTCAGACAGGATGATCGCTGTCCAAATCATAATCTCAAGACTCTTTGTTGTCTTCCAAAGGATCAGGTGAAACTCTCTGAACCACTTTTTACACTAGGATGCTGCTGCGTGACCACTCTTCCATGATCCTTCATTATTGGTTGGCTTGGATTACAGAGAAACTATCTTCTAAACATATTAAGCTTGTTCAAAGGACTGTTATACATGACCCTGTCTGCACTTGCAGAGTTCCTGCTGACTATTTATAATGATATATTTCTACACTATTTTATTCAGTTCTGCAACAGAATCTTTCAGGGGCTATCTAAAGGAAGGCTGGGATTCCTTCACCCAGGATGCTAAAAACCATCTTGAAACATAAACTGGAACATGCCCTTTTACTAATTTCCAGGAAGCGTCTTCAAGACGATCCAAAATTTCCACATGGAACACTTCGGGATGAAGTACTCAGACATTTTGTTCTGAAAATGGCTAGAATTCAGTAAGTCCCTTCTGTTGTAGTCAACGCACTGTTCCAAATCAATCCCTTTTCTCACCAATGCAGATGGCAGCCTGGGGAGATTACTGGATTACTTAGGGATTTCATGACTGAGGTTCACTGGGTGCACACAGAGTATCCCTGATATTAGTCTAGACCCTATTTATATGTATAGGACAAATATGAGGTATTTTCCTTTTTAAATTAATGGAATTTTTCTTAGTTTATTTTTGTTCTTGAAAAATTGCTTGGTTTGATTCTCACTAGACTGTCTACCATGAAAATGAGAGACAAAGGGCACTCATTGAAATGAGAAATCCACTGGCTTTTCTATGAAATGAGGGGATCTAATCAGCATTTCTCTGGCATTATGTTTTCATTCTTTTTCACTTTTTTTGTGTTACCTTGTTATTCTGAATTACAAGCTGTTTCTTCTGAAGTACTGATATTACATGCTTTTGCAGGCTTTATGCTTCATTTTACAATGTAACACTGCTCAGAAATTGGATTGGTGACTGGGAAACTGGCATTTTCAAACATTTCATTTGTTTTAACACTAACAGTCCTTAAGCCTTCAACTGTGTTCTTAATTCTTTGTGATTACTTTGTTTGATGGCCTTTGCCTCATTGAGGTTGGATATTGGACATACCAGTGACCCACAGTGGTTCCCTCTAATCTCCTCTTTTCCTGTGTCTTTCTTTGGGAAAGATAGAAGTAACAGCAACAAAGTGCTTTCAAGCATGAGGCCAATCTTATTCTGAGTAAAGACTAGATTGCACAGCTGCAATTCCTTAGTGGAAGCAGATGAACCGTGACCTACTGCTGACAGCCACTTTGGGTTACATCATCCCACTAAGTCACCACCCACTGCTGTAGACAGCCAGCCTGAGGGACACAGCGAACAGGCTGCCTTTCATTGACACTTCATGAATTAACAGCTAGGGGCTGCTCAGGAGGAGGACAGTTGGCATCTATTCCTCCTCAGAGACCCAGTGTTTGAGATCCCTGTGGCAGAAATTCAGGGAAAAGAGGATGGATTACAAAAAGCCTCTCCTTGCTGTTTTGGACTACGTTGTCTTTTTGGCAACAGTGATTTTTTTGTTTGTTTTGGGTTTTCCCTTCTCTGCTACCAGGCTAGTATATTACCTAAAGAGATACATTTTTCAGAATATCTAAGGGAAAATGTTGAAGATGAATTCCTGTTTTCCTCACATGACATCCTCTTGATTCTCATTAAAAGATGACTGCATGTCTGCTTTTTATCATCTACGTTTTACACTTCAGCTCTTAAGAGGAGCTGAATGATGAGGAGCTGATGTGCACTGTGGTGAGCAAATGCTTCATCACAGTCTTGCTGATTGGAGACCTGCTCCTATGATGTGATCTGTCAGGCTGCCCTCAGAATGTGGTTTTCCTTTCTGATTAGAAAACTGAATGATGGATCAAACAAGAAGCAGCTAAACAATGGCTTACTGTTCAGTGTCAGAACAGCAAACCCTACTTGTCAATTCTCTGCAAATACAGTGGTACTCAATACTGTCAGACAAACACTGGTAAAAAGTCAAGCCAGTTCTAAGTGGCATTGATCTGCAATAAAAGTTAATCTGATGTCATGACCTCTTAATGCAGAAGAAAATAAATTCTCCAGAGCATAAGTTTTTTCCAACCTGTAGCGAGGTGTCTAAAAATTTTCAACAGTAGTGCATTACCTAGAGTGAAGGCTAAAAACATGGTGTTGGACAGGCGGGATAATGACACACAGTTTGTAGCCTGATAGTTACTTGGTTTTGCATGAATTACTTTGTTTCAGATGATTTTTCATGTCAGTAAAACTGTACTTAATATTTTAATCCAACTCTTCAATTTGCTATTCCACAGTGATATTATTGCTCTGAAAAGAAAGACTTTGAAAATTCAAATTGTAAGGCATCAAGTCTGACATGTTATTATTTGAAAGATGAGAGTCATTGCATCAATATTATGCTTTTAAAAAGGGATACAAATATTTAATAATCTGTGCCCTTTTCATTTGAAATATATGAAACAAACATTTATCCACTTAGTTTACTTTTGAAAATTGCTACCAAACAGGACATTTTCAAGTTTTTAGCAGATGGTAACTACTTCCAGAACTCATTTTCCTTGTTTTTGTTTTCCTTGTTTATTGTTTTGGTAGAATTGTGTTTGCAAATTAAATAGAAAAGGGAAATTTGTGGATCACTATAATTTTTTCTTTCCAAAATCCATACTTACTATAAGTGAAGCAAAATGTGAAATGTGATAACTTGAAATAAAATAAATGGCTTAATTTACATTGGGTTCAGTTTATTTTTGTGCACATTCAAGGCAGTTTTCTGTATGCCTGTTAGACAGGAACTAATTAAAGTGGTCTATTTCAAAAAGAAAATGACAATAGTCCTGAGGATTATTTTAATACAGTGTTAATCTGAATTTTGTCTAGGAAGTTATTGTTACAAATAGCTGTTTGGTCCTCATTCAATGAACCCTGGCTGGACATGTTTATTCAGGTAAGGAGACAATCTTGGAAGATAAGTATTCTAGATTTAGTTTGCCTAATTCCCTTAAGGATTAAAAATGTGCACAAGAATCTGGAAAAATGAAGGCGGAATTGTTTGAAAATTTAATTTAAGACTGCTAGTATTTCCTGCTTTTTCTTGATCTGGGTTTACTGGAATAGCAGTTGGTCTGTCTTAATGGAGATTTAGCACTTTACTCTCCTGAGAGAAATGAAACTGAAGGGAAAAACAAGAAACCAAATATTTGAGCAACTTCAAAATAATTTGTGGGTTTGGTTTCAGAAATATGGAGCTTTTTGTAGGTAGAGCCACATGTTTATTTTTCTGAAGCAATTTGTGAGCCCATAAAAGATGGGCCATCAAACCAATGACTATTAGTTCTTTCCTTCTTAGCCACATATAGCTGTGTTTAGATAATATATGTACTAGTTAATATAAATAAAAATTATAAAGTTAATATAAATAAAAATTATTTTATTAAAAATGAAGTGATCCATTTTCNATAAATTCCTGCTGTAGTTTGTATTAAAATAATTCATAGAAATACATTTTAGGGAGTACAAGGAGGTACCATTAATATTCCTGTGCTGGATAAGAAATTTGAAGTGTGCCAATTTTTTTTTTTTTTTTTAATAATTATCCTTAAATAATCCTTTTCCAATCCTTGCCAAAATGTTTTCTAAGTTTAGTTCTTCAAATAAATAATAAAGGAAAATAATACATAATAAACTTGTGACTATTTTTATCTGATTAAAACTATTACCTGAAGAAGAAAAAGTGTGTTTGAAGCAAGGCAATTTCAAGGCCTCATGTCTATAAAGGAGAGAATGCTTTGCCTCTTTTTTACTCAAATAAGTGAGACTTGCCTGTTGAGGCACATTTATCAGTAGGGTATGTGGTCCAGAGCAAATAGACTCAAGATGAATTTCAGGGGTCATTTAGTCCCATCACCAACATTGTGCAACACCCTCATTTTTAATTTTTTTTTCCTTTTTTTAACTCCATCAGTACTCACATTGAAAAGCAGTTTCAGAATAATCACATCTGATATTAAAATAGCAATATAAAACATAGCTTCTTGTGCAAAGACAAAATTTATATTTTTAATCCCTTTATTTTCTATTTGAATGAAATTAGTTTCTATCTTTAAGAAAACATATATTCAAATGAGACAGAAACATAGATCAATATGCTGGATATTAATGGTTCAACATATTTTGTTGGACAAAATATGATGAATTTGAGAAATAAAAATATTCCCATACCTAATGTGTGTAATGGAGAGCAAAAATACGTAGAAATAATACAGGAGGCAGCACTTGGAATTGGAGGGCACATATTAGTTTAATATCATGTCTGTGTTTTATACTTGGTCTGATGTATTTATGTACTGAATAGATGGCTTACCGTGACCACTCTTCTCCCTAATCTTATGTTGTAGAAGTTTTAGTGTGAAAGCCAAATTCCTCATAATTTGGCATTCTAATCATAAAAGCCATGTAAGCTTTATTTCATAATAGTTATAAATTAACTAACTCGCCAGTGACTCAAATATGAAAATAATTATTGTGATCACTAACCCTGGTTTTATATAAATGGCAGTAAGTCAAGTACTTCATTTTCTACTAGCTGCTTAATAATATTTTAGGAACTGTCATTGCTTAGCCACTTTTTGGGAAGCGAATTATTTGTTCAATCTGTTTAGCTGTTTGCTTGCAAGTCATCCAAAAGTACATCTTCTCACAGAATGTCACCCAGCTTTTTTGTTGTTGCAAGCAGCACCAGAGTCTCATGCTCAGTGATTTTTTCCCCCTGAACTTATTAATTTATTAAGATGTTGAGAAGCAAGACTTAATTCAAGNAAGAAACAGGATTGTAAGGATATAAATTCTAATTGGAAAAAAAAAATAGGGAATATATTTTTATATTAAAAACAATGTGATGTATATTGCATATTTATTTTCTAAATCTATTAATTGCAACAATATCCTCTAATAATATTATGTTTACTTACTCTTACTGCCTTCCTCAATTTCTTTATTATCTCAATATAGGGAACCTATGTCATAACTAAAATAGTGTTTCTGTGTATATAGATTCTTTGTGTTTGAAAGAATTCTAGAACTTTACTGGCCATCTAATAGATACTTTTTAGTAGCCTAATTTGAATTGTTCTTTCTGACTTTTGATTTGTTTGGATTCTGAGACCAGAAGAAGAGTAAACCTCTCTACTACAGTGAGAATTGTTCATCTATGTTCCCACCCATCATTTCAATTTCCATTATGTGAGAGTTCATTTTTCCTGCTTTCCTTGCTACTGTGTGTTACCAGAGACCCACAGAGATGGATGATGGTGGCATTAGACTAAGGAAGTAGATAAGAGCTCTTTAGCAGTTTTTTGTGTGTAGTATCCCAATTTGGTACTCTAAGATTTGGAGTATATAAACTTTTACAAGAGTTTTCATTGTCATTAATAAAATCAGCTGCCTTTTTCTATAATGTAAATAGAGAACCATGAAACATTTTATCTCAGAAATTATTTACATGAAATTTAATGTCCTTCATCAAGATGTACCCGTGAGTGCAATTGTGATAGGTGGTACTCCTGTGTAGACACAGATAATGCCCATAATTATTTTCTCCTTAGACTTGAAAACTATGAGAAAGGTGCAAAAAACTGTCTTGTGGGAGCCAGAAAGCATGGTTCTGTTTCCATTCTTGAGATGTGAGACTGTAAAACAGTAAGTTAAGCTCAGTGTTTGCTTTGGTACTGGAGTTATCAAGGCTCTAAATTATGACAGATATCAACAGACTCTAAATTTAATTTTAAATTCTTGTAATTTTTGTTAGCAAAAAATATATTTTTACATTGCTTTTTAAAGACCATGGCTTATTCCAGAATAATGATGCCTTTGTATTATTAAATCTGGTGGTGTAAAGCATGTGACATTCAAAGATATTTTCGTCTTTTTTATCATAGTGACTGTTTCACATGTTGAAATAGCACTTCATTTTCCTTTCTTTGAATATACTGTGACTGAGTGCACTCTGAGATCTGAGAGAATCTTTCCTTTTCTCCTTATAATGTCCTGCATCTGTCTTCTGAGCAGGAAGAAATGCCATCCTTTGTATAGTGTTAGTTGTGCTAGATATTCTACTACGAACTGACACTGAATTTTGATACGCATCTACAACATTTAGACATTCATAGCTATTTTCAGGAGATTTAAAACTGAGTGTGAATAAATAAACTTGGAAAAAAAATTACTCCATCTGTTAATAGATTACATTCTTCCTATTTGAAAATCAAATTTAAAAATCCATGAGCTTCCTTAGTGGTGAAGTATTTTGCACCTTCATAATTAAGATCATGATTTCAGTAAATCATTGCATTCTTCAAAGATGATTGTTTATATAAAAACTAATTTCTGATAAAGGTCAGTCGAGTTTCTGTTAACTTGTTTAGTTAATGTAACTGTAAAATTTACAGATTAAACCCACCAAATTTATGTCCTCAGTGTTCAGATTTAATTTTTACACTTTAATCCTTTTTGATTATATTAGATTGAGGATTTTTTATTATATTACTCTTTTGTCTCTCTTTTTTTGTATTACCATTTTGAAGTCTTTTATCTCTAGGATACAAATCAAACCCTGAACAAACATGAGTTTTCCTGTTTTATCTAGATGCCATACCAATTCCAGTAACTTCATACTGGGAGTCAAATTCAAATTTCTTGAAGTCAAGCAGGCCCTCAAAAGAGCATTGTGGCAGGCATCTGGGAGCATTTTGAGTCTGCTTGGTTGTCTGTTCTGTCTCCCTCTATGCAGACTCTCTTGGCTGCTGAGTTCTGCACCCATCTATGTCTCAGCCTTAAAAACAGATATTTACCATCTAATTGATATTATCAGCTGCTCAATGTTACACTTTGGTGGTATTTCTTTCCGTTGTATATGCAATTATATGATTGCTTTTTTAGTTAAGCTGGACGTAGCTAACACTACATTAGAACAGAAAGATGACAAATACTAACAGAAAGATATGATAAAGAATGCTGAAAATTATTTTTGCAGAAATTCAGATGAAATTATTCTACTTAAACTAAACTTATGCTAAAACTAATCTTAACTAATGCTAATCTAAAACTAATACTAGCTAAAACTTATCTAAAAATGAATGCTAACCTTATGCTAGTATAGGATGTTACTTCATGCTCCCTGACCAAGGAATAAGATGCATTTTGAGATAGGATGCTTCTTCTAAAATATGTATTTTCTTTCATCCTAAAGTTATTTATGAGTAATGTGGAGAACACTGATGGCTTAATGCAGGAATTACGTCTGAAACATATAGCCTGATAATGAATATCTGGCTTTCTATTCTCTGAAAATGCTGAAAAATCTCTTGGTGAGATTAAGAACAGTATCTAACACAAAAAAAGTTTCAAGTAAGTGTGTCAAAAAGACATATGACTCATGTTCTAGGAAATTCTCTCATTATGGACTGTATGAACAGAGCAGAGTGTAAAAGGGGTGCTGTGTTTTATGCACAGATAGGGAGACACTGTGTAACACAAGGAGTGAAGGGGACATTGATTGTGCTTGGAAGAGGCAGTGGGGTTTGGCATGAGCTGGAAACTGTGAGGAAGCTGCAATCTTGCTGATGCACCATCATGTAGTGTTGGGCAGCTGCTGTGTCAATGGCCACTGCACTCGGATAACAACACCTCCAAATATCTTTTAAAGTAAATTCAAAACATAGTAACCTCCTAAGCAGCACATCCCAGAAGATGCATGTATGAAACACTGAATAAATAATAAGAAAATCCTGCTGTGATTAAAAAGAAGGAAAAAAAAAAGTATTTTTGTAAGTAGGTATACTTTTTCAGCTGATAAAAATCAGTAGTTTAAATGAAGCTGGGCTGATTTATGTCAGCTAGATATCTGGACTGTTACCTGCTAATTTGTGTCATTTGCCCAGCCCTGCTATCATCATCTCCAGAAATATTCAGACCCTTATTTAGAGTATAAAGAACTGAGAGAAGTCAGAAATTCTGTTTGCAAAAGTCTGACCCAAATGACTTAATTTATAACACATAAAATATATATGTATTTGGCATCAATTATAATGAATAATAATTATGTATTAAATATATTATTATATTTATATATTAAATATGCAATATTTAATTAATATATAATATATTATATGCAATTATTAAATATATTTAATGGGAAATATATTAAATATGAAGGGATAAAATAAAGAAACCTCCAATCTTATAAAGACATCTCTTTTCTTTTCTTTTTTAATCCCCAAAGGAAAACAAAACCACAAAACCCCTCCTATATTTACAAACAACCCAGAACTAAAAGGATTCTAATGTTATTAAAACCTGTCTTACCACTGGCAAGAAGGATCACAAATTTCATTAAGAGTATTTTTAAACTAAATTACAACTTGAAGGAAAAGATTTCTTAAAATCTGTGAATCAAGTCTTCTATTAAAATTACAATCATAGTGTAAAGACATACAAAAATTTCATACCATGAAGTTACTTATTCTCAGAATTTTCCTATTGGATGACTTAATATTTCACAGACCTGAAAACACATGGCTTCTATTTCAGTGTTTTGCAAGCTGTCACAAAAATTTGTGAAACTGGTGAAAAAGCACAAACAAAACCAGTCATTGTATCAATGGAAACAATGGTAGCTTGGCTACCCAGAAAAGGAAAACATACTCATCTGGAATAAGTAGAGTATGCAGTGCTTTGTTGTAAAGAAAGTAAGTCACTGAAACCTATCTAATGGAATGGCAAGCCATAAAGATAGCATTACTATTGTTTAATACTAGTGTATTAGCTATTTGAAGTATCTAGATTGCTATAAATACTGTAAGATTTGATTAGCAGAAAATACTATACAAGTCATATCCATTAGTAATCTGGTAGATCACTCCTGAAATTCTAGTTCCTAATAAAATAACGGTGGTCAGAGGCACAACCATGTGACAAGACAGTAATAAATTATTGTTTTCATAAATAATCCCATTCAGGGCCTTTCACTGTAAGTAGTTGAGCTCCATGTCAGTAGGATTTGAGACAATGTCTGTAATGTCAGCTCAGTGAATTTTCTATAGAGCTCCTTATTCTCTGACATAAGAACATTAAATATTAAAAAGAAGAAGCCAAATGAACAGTTCATTTCCTCTGTTTAAAAGTGACGCTTTTCAGTCCTGGGTCACAAAAGCCCAAAGTTCCAGCACTGAAGAAAATGTAAAGATTATAATTGTGAAGTNTTTCCTGGATGCATATTTATTGTTTTTCATTTTATCACTTTGGGAAAGTTGCATTACTCTCATTTGTCTAGCATGTTAAAAATAACAAGATAAATTGTGGTAATTTAAGTACAGCTAACTGTGATATATATGGCAAAACAATGGTAAATCTTATTTTATGATTACTTTCATGCCAATAGTAATTTGAAATCCATTACTGCTGATTAGATGACATTTGGAAATAACTGATCTTGCTCATCTCAGATGAATTGCTCATGCAATCTGATATATTTTGTAGTCTATTCTGGCCCCTAGGAATACCACATATCATTGACAAAGTGCATTGATAAATGAACATACTGAGGCTTTTAGAATGTTCATGTTCAACCAAGTGAGTGGAAGGAAAAGCAGAGGGTTAATTCTTCAGACCTTATTTTTTGGTTTAATTTAATTTTGTATCATAGAAATTTGTGTGTCTGCTTTTTTGAATAACAGTATTTATTTGGCTTGTTTTGGAAAGCATATCTGTTTAGGCCTTGGAGACAATCTTGCCCAAATTACAGTAAAAATCTGTATTTTTAAAAAATAATTAAACAAACTTTTAGGAAGATAAGAAGCCATACCCATGTAAGTATCTCCTGTTTATCCAGTAAATTAGAAACTAGGTAATGTTCTGAAGTTCTTTTTCATGAAGCATTTAAACTTTGATGCATTTTGTGTTAACTACAGACAGAAAGAAGGTTCTAATCAGCAGGATTTTTAATCCCAAAGCTATAGCTTTTTGATTTTTGCTTCTATTGGACTTCACCTTCTTTATAGCCAGAGTCT
>VWZN01012821.1:8016-19828 GCA_013396955.1 Regulus satrapa | reverse complement strand
CCGGGTCTGTGGGAGTTCACGTTCTCGCAGTTTTAATAGGTCACATTTTGTGCTTTGATTTTTTTTTTTGCCAAAACGGGAAAGGGGAAAGAGGGGAAAGAATTTATTCTCGTTTCTGCAGATTTGTTTAAGGAAACCCTTTCTTAGGGAGTACCGTCATCGTTCTTGTACAAAGCCTTTGGCATCCCAGGATGAATTCCATCATAAACTGAAGAAAACAATAGGATAGAGTTTGAGGAAGAAATGTTATTGTGATGTTCAGTTATTTTTTTGGGCAAGGACCCCTGTTATGAAATTCAGAATGGGGTAGATGCTTCTCTGCCTCCTAAGGAGCTTTCAGTATGTAGCTAAAAATTCTATTCAAAAACTGCCAAAGCACTTTTGTGTGCTTGACTTAACATTTACCATGGTCCAGACTATTTATTGTCACTGTAGAACATTTGTGGTGGTGAAGTTTGTAGATATTGCCCTGTTTTTTTAAAGAGTGTTTGAATTGCCTCTTTTTAAAGTATGGGTTCAAGTGTAAACTATGACTGTAGCAGAAAAATAGTAACAGTAAATCTGATCTGTGTTGATAACTCAATATGCAGCTCTTTTTGCTTTTCATGACAGGAACTTTTGTAAACTCTGTAAACTCTGTGTTCTCCAAGAGTGAAGCATGTGCTCACAAGGATGCACTCCTGCACTGGAAGATGCCACAGTGCTTGTAAAGTCATATAAACTTCATAAACATAGGCTGTTGTAGTTTAGAAATTGTCATAACAGAGGGAAGAACTAGTATTGTGTGACTGAGGCATAATATTGACAAACTGTAAATTCTGCAGGTAGCTGTGTGGTTTAAATATCTATTACATCCTAGAGTCACATACAGACAGAAAGTCTGATTACTGTGTAAGAAGTAACACAGGATTATTGCTAAGGGAGTTCTGCAATCTACAAACAATTATGCAGATGATCTTGGCTCTTGAAACTAACTGAGTTTTGAATTTTTTTAATTCTGCATTTATTCACGTATCTTTCTTGATACTGAGTCTGTACCATGTTGGGATACTAGAATGCTAGCATAGTCTTCCTGGGATGGCTTTTTCAATGTTTATTTTGTTTTGCTTGTTTGTTGGGTTTTTGTTGTTGTTGTCGTGGTGGTATCATTTCCTTTTTGGTTTTGGTTGGTATTTTTGGTTTTGTTTTGGGTTAAATTTGCTTGTCCTTTTCATTGTCTCTGAGTGAGAGTCCACACAATTGAGGAAAAACTCACTATTCATAAATGAGGAATTACTCTCACATGAACTGCTACAGTATAGCGAATACAGTAAGCCAGAGAAGAGGCAGTGGGAAAGACCTGTGGTTCTCTAGCCCTAATTATGTCCAAAACTGTTTTGGAAATGTGTTATTTTAGAGTCTGCAGACGACCAATTCTGTTTATGGAACAGCTATGCAGTAGCAGCACTTTATGTCTAAATGCCCCTTTCTTTTAAGCTAACACTTTTGCAGAGAATAATACGAAGCTGTTATTAGCTTGTCATGCTTCAATATATGGGAAGTTTATGTTTGCTATGACTTGTATCTTTTGCTTTGTACTGAGCAAAATGTAAATTGTCAAAGGTTTTATCCTGGAGAAGAGCAATCTCTCAAGCCACTGTGGTCGGAAATGTCCACTTGTATTATGTGCTGTGTGCAGGGAGATGAGTGTGACTAGTCTATCTGCCACATCTGAGGGAATCTCAATTGATCTGAGATGCCTATAAGCGTGGAGACTCACATTAACATCTCTGTTTTTACAGAGAATTGCTTTTTCATGTGTGGTGGCATTATATCTCAACTTGAAGTGTTAGAGTAGCCTCACTACTCACTACTGTCATGGAAGGCAGGAAAGGGAAAAAGTACAAGTAAGGTGTTGAACTTTAAAGAAACTTTATAATTCTGTCTGTGCTCTGCTCCTTAGATTTTGAAGCAAGTTTTATTCGTCTGATTGATAAAGTGACCAATGGCTCACGGATTGAAATAAACCAAACAGGTGAGATCATTTTTTTTTCTGCTTCATCTGTTCTGGTCCCCAGGATTTATCAGTTTCTGCAATATAATCGAAGTCTTGTCTTGATAGAGGTAGGTGTTCAGACAAGATTGACTGAGAAGATCAGAAATAACAAAGTTGACAAGTTTTGTAATAATTGATCACATGCAAGAAAGTCAGTGCTCCATCATAACCCAGAGACCTAAGGAAGCTCCATTGCCCAAGAACTAGATTTAGTGCTTTGTTAGGTATGCAGGATTTATTGGTGGGCAAATGTTCATCTGTACCAGAATCGATTTTTGTAGAAGAAAAAGAAGATTTACCTTCTACAGAGGCAAACTCCTTAGCCAGACGGCTTGTTTATTCATGCTTAGAAAAGAGTTTGGTTAGAGTGAAATGCATCCCATATGGAAACCTCTGAGTTTTTTTTTTTTTTCTGGTCTGAGTCTTTTCTTTTCTTTTCTTTTCTTTTCTTTTTTAAGGGTTCTAATGATTTTCAGTGGTTAAGTAAAGCAAATGAATTACCACCAGATATGCCAAGACTCCAGCGACCTGATGCACTGGCAAAGGTCTATCTTCTTAGGAGGATAATAATTGCTCGTATTGGCATTTTGGAGATTGCAGAGAGATCCCTGGTTCTAGGGGGAAGGGAAAGGAGGAAAGTGATGTGCAGGACAGACAGACACTCATGTGTTAACCCGTTTATTAGCTGCAGACTATGTAAATAGTGTGCTGGAAGTGCTAAAATCTTCCAACGTAGTCTTCTACCTCCAGTTTGCCCACATACATTGTTGCAAAATATTTTTATGCTGTTTTAATGGCCAGTGTTTTACAGTGTTCTCATTTGGTTTGCTCCCTTGGTCTCTTCCCCAGGTACTACCTTGTATTATCAACCTGGTCTCCTGTACGGAGGCTCCCTGGAACATGACTGCAGCCCCAGTCGTGGTATTGGCTACTATTTGGAAAGTCTGCTCTGCTTGGCACCTTTCATGAAGCATCCGTTGAAGATTGTCTTGAGGGGAGTAACAAATGATCAAGTAGATCCCTCCGTAAGTAATAAAGTTTAAGTATCAGTGAAGAATATTTTTCTCCCCAAAGTAATATGATTGGGAAGAAGTATCTAAATAAAACACGTTGCATTTTTATCACCCCTCACATCCAGAAGTATCCATTGTTGATGCATTAGCAAACTCTCTGAGTCAAAGAAGCACCTGCTAAACTAGAGTGCATCACAGTCTAGGGTGTATCACACCCTAATAGTTTTTAATCCCTCCTCTGACCTTAACTTCTGTGAAGACTGCCTCTGTCTTCTCCCCAGCAAACTCCTTTTAAATGCAGTGTGAAGCCCTGCCACAGGTTTGGTTCTCCTCTTCTCTTAGAATTTCAATGGATTATTTCTCTTGCCCCACACGTGTATTTACTGTATAAAGAAGAAGTGTTCAAAATATGAGTGCAAAAAGGAAAGAATCTTTCTCTTCTGTTGAATTCTGGACAGTCATACCACTGCTGCTGTCAAGCCTTCTTTCTGTTGGAAACAGAAGTCTCATGGTGATTAGGAAATTTCATTAGCAAAAGTATGTAGTAACTGTCTGGTTCTTCAGAAGCATGCCAGAAGGTGTGGTAGGTGAAATGGCTATTAAATGCTTGCCTTGGTTTCTGTTACTGGTCTGCATTCCTCTCTTTTGTACCAGTGCTGTTACAAAAACAAACTGTGGGAGACACGACCAGAATGCTGAAGTAATGATTAGTGGTTATGCTCTTTATTTCTTTTTCTCCAAAAACTCCAAACAAACTTGCTTATAGAGAACAGCCTTACTCTACTTTTTGGATGGTGATTGGACACTGCCTGTTTTCCTCTGAGTAGATTAAGGACACATTGTAATCTATAAATTTAACCAGTTTAAATTAATACAAATCACTGTGAAGTGTAACTACAGATACCACATGAGCCCCTGAGTCCTGCTAGAATTTATGATTTTTCAGCTGTGTTTCTTAGGTCATTTAAAGAACTCACTCTCTCACCTGTGAGACATCCACCTAAGTCAAAGGATGATTAAAGTGGATTGTACACAGCCCTATAATAATTTTAAAAAAACCCAAAAAACCAAATTTTGATTCTGGAAATTATCTCCTTTTGGGCATGAGTTGCATGGGACTGAGATTAAACTATTTTAGCTCAAATGAGTGCAAGAATTAAGGCCACTTTGTGCTTGAAGGGTGCTTGCACTTGGCGAAGCTCAGACGAGTGGGTTGGCGTACATCAGCTGACTCGAAGCTCCCAATGCTAAATGTAAAACAAATGCATGTAAAGAGTTACATCTCAAGTTCATTGTGCTATAGTAGCAACTAGGTGTTGTTAGTGACAACACAGTAGCAATTTCAGTTACTGTGACTGGCTCAAACTTGTTAACTTCTTAAGTGGTTGTAACTGAATCCAGTCCTAAAATTAGTTATAACCTGGTTTATGTCTGTTTAACTTGCCTGAGTAAACACTAATCCTAGCGCACACCAATAAGGTTCTTCAAAGTACTTTAACAACTTTTACAAGTTGTTTTGTATAACAAATGGCTCTGCTGGTTTCTGAGACTAAAAGCACAAATTTAAGTGCTACCGTAATTTATTTGTTTGCTTAAGTAAATGGAAACTGGGTTTTAAATTGATGTTGGTTTTTATTTTTCGGTAGACAGAGGGTGTTTATAAACTAAATGAACAATTACTTCTGTTTGCCCAAAAAGAGGTGCTTAAATTTGCTTATCCCTCAGTATGCTGTCTTCTTTCCAAGGAGAAGGTGGAAAGGCAAACCAGTGACTACAATGTGGGAGTTTAGGTGCTTTCCCTGCTGCTCTTCATGTAACAACCTTTCTATTTCCACTTAGTGGGTTGTATTGAATTCGCATGGCTAGGTTTTGTGTTCTGGGATGCTACAGAGGTGGCTTCTGTAGCATCTAAGAAGCATGTAAGAAGCTGGCAAAAGTTTCCCCTTCATCCAACAGAGGTCATATCAGCTGGCTCCAAGACACACCCACTGGCCAAGTCTTAGCCCGTCAGTGATGGTGGTAGCACTGCTGGGATAACAGCTCTAAGGAGGAAGAGTGGGAGGGAGTGTGGAACTGTGGAATAGCCTGGAGCTGGAGAGAAGAGTGAGAACATGTGAGAGAAACAGCCCTGCAGACAGCAGGGTCAGTGAAAAAATGGGAGATATTCCATGTGCTGGAGCAGAGATTCCCCTGTAGCCCATGATTATGAAAGCCATGGTGAGGCAGCTGTCCTCCTGCAACCCTTGGATGTTGACAGTGGAGCCAGTGCACACTGGAACAGGTGGATGCCTGAATGTGGCTGTGAACCCACCGGGAGCCTGTGCTGGAGCAGGATCCTGCAGGTCTGTGGAGAGAGGAGCCCATGCTGGAGCAGGTTTGCTGGCAGGACTTTTGAACTTACAGGGAGCCCACACTGGAGCAGTTCATGAAGAACTGTTGCCAGTGGGAGGCATCTATGAGGCAAGTGGCAGGAATGTGTGTGCAACCAGAGGAGATGTGTGCAACCTTTCTCTCGTGGTGGCAGTGAACAGGCAGGCTGACGCACTGGGATTTGGGAAATCCACTTTCAGCACTGAGGTCTTGACTTTTACACAGCCTCAAAAGAATTTCTGGGTTGCGATTGCTGTGTGGTTTGAGGTTGCTCTTTACAAAAGACCTCCTTGTCAGATGCATGCAAGGGAGTATTGAGGATCTCCTGCTGTGAGGAGAGTAGAAGAGATCCAGGTGAGAGGAAGAGTTTCTGAAGGATATCTTGTAGGGAGAAAGACTAGCTGAGTTCAGTGAGGCACAGGTCAGGCTGCGTTCCTGGAGTATAAGAGCATGTGTCTGCTTTGGTGTTTGTTTACGTACATTAATAGCCCTCCAAGAGGGTGCAGTGGAAAGCTTTGACAACTGGCATCAGTCCTAAAGAGTACCATGCCCACTGAACATGCACTTGTTCCAGGTAGGACTGTGGTGACGTTTTTACTGATAATATTATACCTAATATGTGGTTTATTATTAGACACTGGAACAAATCAGCCTGAGAAGCTGTGGATGCCACAACCCCTGGCAGTGTTCAAAGCCAGACTGGATGGGAACCTGGCAGGGGTGGCAGGGGTGGGTGGAGCTGGATGATCTTTAAGATCCCTTCCAACACCAAAACATTCTGTGATAATACTGCAGAGTATTATTACTATGTGACTGATGCATGCTAAATGGGTGAAAGGAATGCTACTTTGCTGTCACTTGTCAGGAAGAGATAAGCCTTTGGAATACCAGCCCGGAGTGTTCATTGGCAGCTTACACTTGCATTATGTTTTCCTGTGCCATCACTGGTGAGGTCTGACCCTGGGTAGGTTGTGGGACTGACCAATCCATGTGGGACTGGATTGAGGCAGTGTAATTTTTCTCTGTATAGGGATTATATATGCAGGGGGCATCCTTTGTAAAGTGCCTTTTTGAAGGGAATGGAGGTGGCATGCAAATGATAGCTCATATTTTCCTTTCCTTCTCAAAGTATTATTATTCTGACATTTAGATACAGTTTCAGTAACCTGTTTTAGAGTAACCATTTTTGATGTTTGTGTTTCCAGGTGTTGGTTTATTTACAGCTATGCCATGAGGTTTGAGTTCATGACCATAGGCATTGAGTTCAAGTGACTGTCATGCTGACACGAGACTAGCATATGAAATTTTAGCTTAGGAGCAGTAATCTTCAATCTTAATCAGAATTCAACAGTTGTCTGTAGAAAACAAAAAGTTTTCCTACAGAGTTTTCTTCCCACGTTTCTTCTTACCTTGTTAAACTCTGTTTTCACTCTTCCACCTTCTCCACCCCTTTTTCACAAAACATAACACTGTATGTACGGTGTTCAGTGACCATGGGGCTCAGTGATCTCTGCAATGCTAATGGATATACAGGCCAACTGGTGCTTTTCCCTTTCTTGGGTAGCTATGTGCTGCAGGGTCTCTTTGTTTTTGTTTTTGTTTTTTTAATATCTTTGCCCTGCATAAGGTATTCCTAAAGTTACTTTTCCACCTTTTTCTTAGCTATTGTAGATTGCTTTAAAGGGAAGTGATTAGCATTTACACAATTTTGTGAATAAGCAGTATATATGGGACTAGAATGTTGTCATTTGTGGTGAGGTATACCATCAGTTGTACGATGAATCTGTTTCAGTGCAACTTCGTGTTACATTGTCTGTTCTGGAAATGGAACAACTGCCCTCCAAGGGGATGTGATTTATGGCTAAGGATAGGCAAAAGGATAGAAAAATGCGTTTACAACTCAGTTCAGCTGCTGTTTTGTGATTTTCAGTGAACTGCTTCACTCCTGCCCAACTCCCACTTGTCTGTGAGGCAGAACAACCTCTTCCCATTCTTCAAATACTGCTGATTGCCTCCCCTATTTAGGCAGCAAAATTGGAACAGTCAGTCTTATTATTTGTCTGTCTGGTACCTCTAGGTATTATGCCTGGAATTTTTCTGAGAACTGAAAACGATGAGAAGTCTTGATGTTTTTTGAGTTTTTAACCTACACAGTAAAGCTTTTATTTTTTTACTGGTATGTTTTGTTTCATGAGAAGGAGGAATAAATTTTGTGTAATTTTAATTTGAACCAGATCAGCTTGTTGAAACTTCTGCCAGTGGTGTTCACATGCTTATGCACATGCATGTTAGTAAAGACTTTGTTCCTAAAGTAAAATTTGTGTAGTTAATGAATACTACTGAAGAGCCAAAGTAAGGTAGCCTGGCTGTAAAAAAACATACATTCTGTAAGTTAAAAGAAGTTAAGCATTGGCTTACAAGTTTGGTTTTTTAAATGAAGATATTCAAATACTGATAATAAAACAATACCAAATCCTTCTGTGTAAGAAAGGAAATGTGTTGTCCAGCAGGATTTGAAAATGAGAACTGCAACATACACTCATAGCTCCTCAGGTGCCACTAACAGAATGCTCACAGATTTGTAGGTGAGGTGTGTGCTGCTATTTTGTCAGCGGCTGCCGCTTTCTTCAATGCAGAAAAAATGAAATTCTGGAATTGTGAATTATGGCTGAAGGCATGGGAAAGAGGGTGCTTTTTATCAGCCTCCTCAAATGCTGTCTACCACCTGACTGTTTCCTTCATCTGTGTTTATTTTCTCTTTGGTCATGGTGTCCTGATCCTGTCTATCCACAGCTGTTTGTCTTGGGTAACTCTCTGTGCTCTTGCACTGCTAAAGAATTTTTATCACTTTTGGCAATACTACTGAAGTTTCAGAAGAGGGAAGAAGAGGGCAGTCCCTGTAGTCTTAAGAAGAGCAATGGCAAGGATAATTCTGCTCAGACCCGGACCTGGTGAGCACCTGGCTTAAAACAGAGTACACTGATGATGTGTTGCCCACTTCAGATTCTTTTAAGGGCTTCAGTAGAAGCTACCTATAAACTTTCATTTCTTAGAAACAGGTAAAAATAAGTTGTTAATAGAAGAATGATCTTTCTGCCAAATCAAGGGTCTGCTCTTGCAGTGATGATTGAAAAAATAAAGTGGTTCTTGCATTGACTTATTTAACTATAGGAATTTTTTAGTAATGACAGAAGAATACTATTTTCTCAATAACAGAGAAATGTTCAGAGAAATGTTTTGCTGTTCAGAGAAACAAGTAAGCTGTTTCCAAAATCAAGCTGAGGAAGAAAACCAGAATAGGAAATTCTATCTGCCAGTAAGTTGTTCTAGGAATTTTTTATTTAGTAATGATGTACTGTGGCAGTCTAACTAGATGAAGCTCTCTGTGCTGCATATCCATGTCTTCCCATAAAATACCTTGTATGAAGAAGATTTGTCTCTGTTAGTCACCTCATAATTTAGTAATTTTTTAAAATTCCTGACTAAAATAACTGAACCTAACTTTCAGTAGAGAGTCCTTTTTTTAAAATTCTGTGCTCCACAGGTTGATGTCCTTAAGGCAACAGCTCTACCACTTCTGAAGAAGTTTGGAATTGATGGTGAAAGTCTGGAAATCAAGGTAAGACAGTTTGTTCCTTTCTTTTCAAGCATGTGTTGAAATTATGCTCCTGCAGTACTTCACAGGGTCTTTTGCTTGCTGTGGGTTTCTGTCTCTAACAGATAATTAGTTGTGGCTATGAGCCACACGGTGATAGAGAGGATAAGGAGAAAGTAGTGACTTTTCTTAGTCTCCAAGAAGACTGAGGAACCCTTTTGATTTGTGTTGCTTTTCAGTTAATTTATTATCTTTTTATTTCTTCTTGTTCATTCTGCCCCATGTTTGGGGCTAGGGAGTAAAAATTGAAATTTTAACCTTTTTCAGGTGTAGGAGAGCAAAGAAACCTTTGGGTTTCTTTCAGGTTGGAGAAATGTGTGAAGGGTCTGGCTGCACTACTGGGGCCTGCTGGTGCCTTGCTCTGCAAAGCCTCACTCCCACCCTGCCCTCAGCCCAAGAGCTCATGTCATTGTCCTGGCACTGTCAGCCTCTGCTCCTGTGACCCTGCAGCAGGGCTGGCCTTCAGCGCGCCACAGCCCTGCCCTGTCTGGATGTGGCCTCCTTACCCAGACACACTCACTGGCCCATGTCCCAGCTCCGTCCTGGGCTTGGAGTGGTGGGACTGGATTAAACTAGACAGACCTAGTGGGAATGAGTTCATTCCAGTCCTGCCCATACAGAATATTCTGAGTTGGAAGGGATCTGTAAGGATCATCAAGTCCGACCCTTAGGTGAACAGTCCGTTTGGGGATCAAAGCCTTGGCATTATCAGCACCGTGCTCTAACCAACTGAGCTCAAATCAAATAGTTCTAGTGGCAGCAAGGTGCAGATCTGCTACTTCACTTGACTGCTGCTAGAGACAAGTCTTAAGCCAAGGTGTTTTGGTTTGGTTTTGCACGGTTTCCTGTTGAGAAGCCATGCCTTACTTTACTTGAGAGGAGCAAAGAGAAACCAATGCCTGCTTTTAGTTTTGATGCAAAATCCATTTCTGCCTTTAGGATGTAGTTTTCTTGCCTGTGTTCACACAATGCCCCTACTTAAAACATTCAAATCTGTATGAAATAAAAGTGTAATTTTGGGGGTGTGTAAGTACATTCATTCTACTATTTACTAACCTACTTTTTTTCCTCCGTTATTCGCTCTAGATCAACCGAAGAGGAATGCCTCCCAAGGGGGGTGGAGAGATACTGTTTTCTTGCCCAGTGAAAAAGGTCTTGCAGCCTGTTCAGTTCACGGACCCTGGAAAAATCAAGCGTATCAGAGGAACTGCGTATCCCTTTTGTTTGTCTTATTTTCTACTTTTAAATGAGTTTGCTTATTTTAAAAAGTCCCCTAACTTGGAAGTCACAAAAGTGCACCCATGTTTCTGAGCATGTATCTGGGTAACACAGGCAAACACTACACAGAGTGGTCATACAACAAGATTTCAGGACTGTGTCTCAAAACTCCTGTGTTCAAAACATTGCTGTTTTATTCACCTCACATCTTTAAGGAGGCAAATAAATTCAGAACTGAACAGCACTATTTAAAATATTTTCATCAGCAAGAGAAAGTTAAAATACCTTCCATCACATAATGTGGGAGCATTAAAAGAAATCTTAACTTTGTGTGTAAATTCAGTAGTAACAAATGTTGTTTAGTTGTGCATTGAATAGGTGATATCTGGACAGTTACTAGTTTAGCAGAAGTTAGAAGGGAGCTTAAATTTTAGTTCAGTTTACGCCATGCAGCACACACTGAGTTTTTTGGTGTGTTTTGGAAGAAAGTTCTTTGGCTCTTCACCTTTGGTAGTACCTTTGCAGGTAGAAGTGGAGGAGGTTTTAGTCCACATGGAGATAAGGGCACAAAATACTGTTGTGAACTTCTTACTTTTTCAAACAACTGCACATCTAGTCAACATTTTGGATTTTTTTAAATTTAATTTTTCTCTTGTGACCTTTATATGGTATCTGTCATGAATCTGTTGTCATTTTAGGAAGAAGATAGAAATCCCTTACATGAAACTGTCTTAAGCAGTGGCCAACATGTAGTTTAATTTGTGTTAGAGAGTCCCAATGATTTGGCATTGATTGCTCAAAAGGAAAACAGGAATGAGGTTGCATTTTCTGCCAGAGGCGTAGATTTGTAGCCTGTTCTTTTACTTTATGGCATCCTGTCACAGCTGTGTGTGAGAACTGGATTTTTTTACAAGTTTGTTCAATTGCAGCATTTAGATAAGTGCAGTAGTGCCAAGCAAGAACAGTTTTACTGCACACATGTGCTGTAGAAGAGAAAGGAGGCAGCTCATTGTGCTTTTGATGATAGTTGCTGTGGTATATTGGTGGAGAAAGTAATTTTCTTATGCCTCCATTCTGCTCTGTAGTAAGTAGTTCTGTATGTTTCTGAGTGGAGGAGGAAGCAATGATCATGACTTTACTGCTGTTGTTCTAAATTGACATTAATATGCAGCACCATTCTGGACCACTTTGAATGGTTTTGGGTGATGTATCTGATTGAATTCTGAACTTCTACCTTGCTGTAGGCTTTCCTGGGCCTTTTCTCAGGGATGTAGGTTTGCCTGTAATCCTGGTGAGAGGCAGTGTCATTTTAGTTTAGCTTTAAGTGTTCCTTCAAGGCGATAGAAAACCAAACATCTGGAAGGATAAATCCTTTTATGTGTACTTTTGTTCCTCCAAGATTAATTTGAGTAAATCTTCTTCCTCACAGCTGTGGAGATTGTGTTACAAGAACCTTTTATATAATCCAAAATACTGAGTGCACCAACTGTGCGGAACAACCAGTTTTCTTTTTTTTTTTTT
>VWZN01012820.1:885-33155 GCA_013396955.1 Regulus satrapa | reverse complement strand
AAAAAAACACAAACTAATTTATATTATTCAAAATGCTATTGTATTTCTGCATATAGAGGCCACAGAATCACAAGCCAGCCAGCGAGCTGGTATAATCTGATGCATTCAAATCATGCAGGCAGCTATGGCCATCAAGATTTCAGTATTTCCATATTATGAGGTTCCAGAGCAATGTGTTGAGAGATGACAATGGCTTCAAATCACATTAATACAAAAGTAGCAATAAAAACTGGTATTGCCACAATTTACTAATGAATAGTGAAGTACAGATAACTGGAAATAGGATGGAGAAAGGAAAGAATCTAGGTTAGTGGAAAGAAGAAGATTACATTTTAAAGCATTGCAATGAATTTATCATTACTGGCTTCAACCTCAGATCATTTTACTCTGAATGTTGTTTATTATGTCTCTGTTACTAGGGAGCTTACCCAATTTGAACCTCTGACATTCTCATCTCTGGAAACTGATGGAGAATTTTTTGCATTCATTAACCTTAATACGCTTTTATTGGTCTCAGAACTAAAAACAAACAAACAAAAAAGCAGCTATATCCTGAACGGTAAGAGGTTCAACTGCAAAAAACAGTCACTGAGGCAAGAACAAAAGGTGACAGTAAAAACTGGTTGATGAACTAGCTAGTGAAAGAAAACTTGAGTAGAAAGGACTGAGACTGGAATAAAATAATCAATTACCAATGACTAAGGGGCATTTGATATTTGAAAAGAAGATATTTTGTTTTTCAGCTGCTGTTTTTTTTCCCCATCAGAACATACCTTCTTAAGTGAATTACTGTTTTCATTTTAAGGGGAAAAATTTAACTATTACAAAACAAGCAAACAAACAAACAAACAAAACTCCCTAAAAAAACCCCACTATGGACAGCTGTTTTATACTGGATAAAAGCTTTGAAAAAATAAAGATTTTTAACAGGAAATATATATTTCAAACTTGTAAGCAAAAATTTGCTGATTTCTTGCCTCATGGGGTATCCTGAGACATTAAATTCTGAGTAAAATTTTTGCCACATTTTTGCAGCCATGAAGCTTAATTTAGAACCCAAAGTGAAACAATTATGTTCATTTTAAAAATCACAACAGGAAATTTTTTACTTATTTCCAAAATTTTTTAGTTTAAAATTAAAAACAACATTTTGAATACACAATAGCCTTACAAAATGCTTACTGAGCTTCAGAAGGTCTATGAATGGACTCAGTAAGTCTCTGTTAGGTGTCTCCATACTGCAAAGTTAATCTTTACACTTCTCCAGTGGCGATTTAACACTGCTGTCACTCACACTACATATATACTTACTTGTTTGCACATTCTGATCTGGGAGAATTACTTTCTGTGGAGAAGTCTGGGTGACAGCGTTCATGCCACTACGTGGATACAAGCTAGGATGCCAAACTCAGTCCAAGCACCCTTCCTGTCATTGATATCTAGTGCATTTCAATCTAATGTAACTTACTTTGAAATTTCATTTTTACTGCAGCATCTCTCTGCCAGCTGAACAAGATAAGAATGCCAGAACTAAGAGGAGGAGGAAAGAACAGGAAAGGCTGGTATACAACTGAGAGGCCCTTCTGGTTACTTTCTAGAGTATCAGGCATAAGATAACAGATGCAAACCCTATTTTATAAAGTAATAATCATTTACACTTTATTTTTCACTGAGGGAGCTCTCCGTGATTCTAATTTATGAGCTGTTTAAAACATAAACTTTGGAACGGCGCAGATGAGGCAACTTTGTGTTAAAGAAATAACATAAATAGATACATGAATTATCAAAACTTTCATGACATGTGGCACATCAGAGTAAATGCAAGATGCCTTACTGTCATAACTATTTCTCACTAGAAGACCAATTATCACACCCAGAACTCCTTTAGGAACTCAGTTCTGATCTTCATTTTTCTATTGCATGCTAGTCTGAAATTATGAAAAGTATACTATAAAAATAATGTTTTGTGTGCTTTGAGCTTTTAATATTTCATTATCAGTTTTGCAGTTTAGGGAAGTGGGCTTTTATTCCTTTTTACACTTTCTACCAGTGCTATATGTTTGGGCCACAAAAACAGCTCTAAGAAATAACCTCAGAAGATGTAATTTTTCAAATGTTCTTCTTTAGGTAGAATTGCAATTATAAAACAATTTAAACATTCATAGTTTATTTTTTATATTAAATAATGTAGATAAAAATACTAAAAGTCACTGAAGTTTGATTGCTCACTGCAAACACATCTACTTCAGTCTGTATCAAAAAAGGTGTCAGGCCTCCAAATTTCATGTCATGAGATTTTTAAGGTCCAAGAAGAAGCAGTTTCTTGGTATCTGAATCAAAAGACAACCTGTAGAAGTTTTCTACCACCCCTTTCCAATCAATGCAAGTTATTAGTATACTTCAAATAAAGGAGTACAGGCTCCCTGGGAAAGTTCTCGAATTCTACCTGTACCCTAAAATCTGAAATTTCAATACTCACACATTATCACAGGATAAAATAATGACACTTAACTTCAGAGAGCTCTTTCAGTCTGCTATGTATTTCATCATTTAAGGATTATCCAATTAAGCTCCCCAGTTAGTGAAAGAAATCTTAATGCTGACCCTGTCTCTAAAAACACAGTTAAATCTAATGAAAGGTTCCTGCATGTTTGAAGTTACAAAATCACTCAGACACTGAAACTGTGAAGTCTGTTTGAGCTTCCAGAGCCACCTGCTGAGCATCTCCACAAGTGGTAAGGGAGAGCTAACAGCTTGTCAAGGGTTTACTGGAAAAAGCCCACTGTGGTGAAGACTCTCCTGCACCAGCCAGTAGAACTGCTGACTGCAGGTGTTTGATCTCCTGCTTGTATTTCTCCTTGTTTGTGTGCCTGACCTAGTGCTGAGAAAAGATGTCTGCCTACTCAGGAGTAACTTGGGAGTGACTTTCCACCAAGTGAATCCAAGGTTTTAGGCATACAAGAACCTCTTTTTTTTTTTTTTTCTTTCCCTTTTTTCCCCCCCGGTTTTGGTTTTTCGTTTGTTCCTTTAGAGTTTTTTGGGGTTTTTTTAAAACCTGTAGCAACATGGTGAAAGAAATATGAAAAAAAAAGAATATAAGATTTGTGCAATAAAAAGGTAGAAAAGGAAGCAAAGTTTGTAGCCTTGTTCAGTATCATGATAAGCTGTTACATATACACCATTAGTCCTAAAGAAATCAGAAGGCACTCTGTAAAATTACTACAAAGAACAAAACAAGTGACATCTAAGCACATAGTCCCACGTAACTGGCACATGTCACTGTCTGCACTTGGCTTTGATTGGAACAATTACAATTACCCATGTGTAAACAGAAGTAAAAGTGGGATTTCCTAAATAAACACTAGCTGACATCAAAAGCAGCAGAAGATGAAATGGTCTGCATATAGTTTCAAACATGATGTCCTAAATCACTAGGCACACTGTCTTGTGCTTTCTCCTGTCCTACTCCTTTCAGTAATGCTGGAGTCACTCTTGAAAGCAGCCTTGCTCTCCAGGGTGGGAGGGAGCCACAAAAGAACAGGGTCCATGCTGCCATGATCACATTTCTTCTGGGATGTTTCTTCAGCCCAGGAGTCCTTCAATCACTGCAAATTTTATCCTTTGGCTTCAGCAAAGGCATAGTTAACTCTCCTTTCCCTCTGAATCTACTTGCAACATGAAACCAGGTGCAGGAGAATTTTTAGAGGGGTCCCATCACGCTGGGAGCCTGGCGAGCCTGGCGTGGCAGGAGGAGGTGCGGCTGTGCCCAGCGCTGGTGTTCCAACAGGAGCACAGCACTGCTGCAGACCAACTGCAGGGGACTTTTATCACCAAGCAGAAAGCCATGTAATGGCTTCTAAGCACTACCCAGGTTAGGCAGCTGCTGAGCAGGGGGTGTTTGGATTGCCTGGATACAGCCTTCAGCCTAGAGTAACTGGCTTCTAACGTGAAAGCTAATTCTCTGTGATGTCTCAATGCGCCATTTATGCTGTGCCACCAGGGAACTCAGACGTGCTGCACTTGCCTACCTTATATGAATTCTCCTTTGATAGTTACCAGATTGCCTATTAGTTAAAGCAGTATAAATGTAATACATGTGGTTTCTATACCACCTGCATATTCACAGTTATGCCACAAATTGAGATTCACAAAATGGGATAAAACTTTTACAAACATTGATTTTTATGGCAAACAGCCTCTGGGGAAAATCACATCTTTTGTTAAGGCAACAGCCTTCTGCCAAATGGAAATCATGTCGCTGAAAATCCCCTTCTGCATTGTCCATTTAATCTCTGCTTGTAATTTTTGCAGGGTCTGTTTTTGGGGGTTTTATTTTTTTTAGCCTTTCATGTAAACAATAATGCTCTCAGCATCAAAAGATAATGCTGGAAGACGTCCAGCAATGAGGTATCTACAAAACAAGAAATATTAAATACTGTTGGGTTTTATTCTATTCTATGTGTCTGCTCCTTATGTGGCACAAGTTAAACAACCAGTCATAAAAATTAAGGTTAGTATTATCTATTTGCAAACCACTGCTCTGCTTAGTATTATACAGCTTGTAGGAGTTTCATTTACAAATACTACTTTTATGAGGAAATGTATGAAATAAGATGGCAAAATTACCTAATAGTGTCTTTATTAATGCTGATCAGTAGCATTAAAATTACCACCAACAAATAATGTATAGAATATAACTTACCTGTCTGTAAATTTTAGTTTAACTGAATGCTGTATAAGAAAAAGGGTAAAAAAGGGTGGCTGCAGTTTTCCCTAAAGATAAATTCCCTTCCTAAAGTTCAACTGCAGCATTTCTTATGTTGCTTCCTTTCTTGAAAGCAGAAGCCATACACAGACAAAATATAGACAAAAGGAACTGAGAAATTTATGGTTTATGAGACCAATTGATTGTGAAAACTTTTAGATTACTGTTTTTCCATAGAGACACCCCGATTCTGATCCCTAGACTGCTGTCTCTAAGAGCTAAGGGGAAAAAAAGGCAGTAGAAACTCCTTCCTCAGCTAAACACGATTAGTATGTCCAGTCTTGAGACAGTGGGATAAGTCCATAGTAAGTGCCTTTCTCCTTGACTTTTTCTACAGTCTCAGCTACTCAAGGCAGAGGGGCATCACCATGATTGCAGAAAGAGGATGACCTTTACAGTTGTTTTTTTCCCTTCCCCTTTTCCCTCTTCTATGCAAAAAAGGAGTACACAACTGAAAAACTACATAGGAAAATAAGTAATGTATTGTAAATGGTGAACAAAGTATCCAGTTGTCAATAAACTCTCAGCCTGTATCCTGCAAGAGCACTTTTAATTTATCAGGTATTACATTGCTATTGGTATGCAATATTGTAATTCAGCGTGACCAATGGAAACCGTACTCAGTACTAAAGAGCCAGCAAAGCAGCAGGTCCAAACTATCTGCATCTCATTTCAGATTTAATTATTGCAATAACATTTCATTTGCTTCAAGGTATTATAATTATCGTCTCATTTGAAATGGAGTGGTATTTTAATATGAATGTAGTTAATGAGGCAATAGGTTGAATATGTCCATAACACTGGGCTTTAAAGTAGAAAAAATTGTTTTAAAAACTGTCACTGAAAGTTAAGTGCATTTTCATTCTGCCAAATGTAGAGTACACACTCAAGTGATTTATAATAATTTTTACAAATTGCAGTGGGTTTTAGTTAAAAATTGCTAATAAATGCAGGCATTAATTAAGAGTTCTTCTGTTGCATTTGGCCATTTAGACTGTATCAGGCCATGATTTAAAATGTAAATGCTCATTTAATTTGAGGACAAAGAAGAAAAGTCTGTCAAAGCAAGCTTTCAGTTCTCTTGTACATTAATAAAAATTCTGGTACACTTGTAATTTATCTAGATGGCAAGTTTGTTTTTTTTTTTTTTTCAATAATGCTGTGTACAAACATTAGCATTTTTTGTCTTAATTGATATTGATTGGATTATGAAGCTTCAACATTTTTTTAGTAATACTTTTAAAATTATCTATAATTGGTTTTGAATTATAAAGTGTTCTCTAGAAACTTTAAAATAAGTTATTAGGATGATGATGATGATTTGAGATTTAAAAATACCCCAAAGTCCAATGAGATGTTTCTACATAACTATGTTATAGTCCTGAAACACCCATATCCATAACCCAGGATAAGATGTTCCCTAAGAAAAAAAATTTTTTTTTTTTTTTTAATGTGACTGAGAACATTTTGTATTGTTAAGCAACCTATGACAAACACCTCAGCATACACTAGTTATTTCCCTAAGGACTATCTTAAGATGTTGAAACCAATTGCTACCATTTGCTAAACTCTTTCTGCTGCCTGTAAAAGCCTGAAGTGCTTGGTAGTTTGCAAGTTTACAATTTCTGTTTACCATTAGAGATTTTAAATATTTAAATTTTGGGGGTTTTTTTTTTGGGGTTTTTTTTTTGTTTGATTTTTGTTGTGTTGTTGTTGTTTTGGTTTTTTTATTTCAATCATATGTAATATGATCACATATTCAATACAGAGTTTAAGATGACTCAGGACAACAGCAAAAGTGCTTTGTTCCTTGAACTTCAGGAAACAGTCACAGGTGAATGATTCTAAGAGTTCCCCCCCCCCAAAAAAAAAAAAAAAAAAAAAAACCAAAAAAAAAAAAAAAACCAAAATAAAAACAAATTACTGAATTANAGATGGCAAGTTTGTTTTTTTTTTTTTTCAATAATGCTGTGTACAAACATTAGCATTTTTTGTCTTAATTGATATTGATTGGATTATGAAGCTTCAACATTTTTTTAGTAATACTTTTAAAATTATCTATAATTGGTTTTGAATTATAAAGTGTTCTCTAGAAACTTTAAAATAAGTTATTAGGATGATGATGATGATTTGAGATTTAAAAATACCCCAAAGTCCAATGAGATGTTTCTACATAACTATGTTATAGTCCTGAAACACCCATATCCATAACCCAGGATAAGATGTTCCCTAAGAAAAAAAATTTTTTTTTTTTTTTTTAATGTGACTGAGAACATTTTGTATTGTTAAGCAACCTATGACAAACACCTCAGCATACACTAGTTATTTCCCTAAGGACTATCTTAAGATGTTGAAACCAATTGCTACCATTTGCTAAACTCTTTCTGCTGCCTGTAAAAGCCTGAAGTGCTTGGTAGTTTGCAAGTTTACAATTTCTGTTTACCATTAGAGATTTTAAATATTTAAATTTTGGGGGTTTTGTTNACCCAAAAAAAAAAAACCACCAAGTTATCATTACATTACTGGATTATTTACATTTGACTTTTCACCTTCTTCCAAATACTTTCCCTTCAGAAACCTGAGAGTTTCTTCACGTGACTTCCTTACTGGCATCCATTCCCCATGTTCCATTTTCAACCCAATAAAGAAAATAAATCCAAAAAATGTTTATGGTTTTGTTTGTTTATTGTTTTTTTATTTTTTACTTCAGTTTACTTTTATGTGCATTTCTGCTGTATTATTTCTGATTCCATGCAATATTTCTATGTGGTAACATTTAATTTTCTTTCAGACTGCAGAATTTAAATCAAAACAAATCTATGAGGAGAGAAGGAATATGGTGACGGACTCAAAGTGGTTATTTTGTTTACACCTCATATGATAACACCACAATATCTTTTCCAATTCTTTTATTCAAATTGAGGCTTTCTCTGACCCTAAAACCCCTAACTTTTGGTAGATTGCTTGTAATCACTTCTGTTTCTATTGTTTTTTGCCTAGACCTCATGTGCAGTTTCCTAAAACATTTAGCTGTAACAGATCCCTTTGACTTTCTAATATATTTTCCCTTTCCTGGTTTTCCCTTCTCCAACTTGACTACCATAAAGCTTTCTTTTTATTATTCTTTTTTAAAAAAATCTATGAAAAGCAGTTGCACACATTATCCTAACCTTCTTGAATCTATTAGCAGAAACTGCAAATCCCAATGGGACATAAATACTTTTGCAGTAGCTCCTGATTAAGGTGTCCCAGAGGTACAGCTCTATGTTCCAAAAATATAATACATTTTTTGCATATTCTGCTCTACATGACTTATGCCTGCTGTGCTAATCAGTCATGTCACTCAATAACTATTTTGAGTTCTTATTGCTTATTTTTTAAAGATGAAAAATTGATTAGGTCAGGATGACGCAGTTTACCACTTAAACTTTTCTAGCAGCTTACCACTGTCCAGAAATGTTCAGACTGTGGAGTAACTATCATAAACACATAAGTTATCATGATATTCTATAGTTCTTTGATTCTAAATCTCCCAGAACTGTGATATAGCAACATATTATGTCAAGAGTTTGGAGGCTTTGCCCATGCTCTCACTAATGAACATTTGTAATTTAAGAGTTCAATTTTAACAGCAGGATAACCACTGCTAAGCTGGTAGTACCACTTCATCCCTTATGATTAAGCCAAAAGCTCTTTCTATATTTGGGTAAAGCCACAGAAGAATTGAATCCCACTAAAAAGTACACTCCCACAAACATCTGGTTATTCTTTTAACTTTCCTGCCATCAGTATTCTTTCCATCTTTTTACCTGTCCAGGAACTCAGAGCAGGAATATAATGGGATCACCCACGTATCTCGCAGTTTCAAATACTCCATGCTGTATTACTGTGGTCTGTTATTCTGTATTCTTACCCAGATACTGATTGACATTCTCCTGCCCACAAATGAAGCCAAAATTTAGACAGGTGTCATAATATCTCTATACTGTTCCTCTCCACTTCCATTTCTGAGGCAGGCAATATTTTTATCTGCCCTAACCCACTCAAATCAGACTTCATTTTCTTCATTCTGATAAACAAAGTACCAAATCCTAGTACTTTAAGAAGAGAGGTTCTCTAATTTTAGTTCTTTTTCCTTCCCTCTTTATAAGTACTACCATCCTTGGCTGTTTTCTGCCTCACTGTCACAGCTTATGACATGTACATGAAGGATGGTAGTTAAAATGTTTTCATCCCACTGAACCTCTCCTGGATGGATGTTGATATCCTCATAAAGATACCAGACTTTTTCTTTTCCTCTGTGCTTGTGCAGAGCCATCTGTAGTGACAAAACAGCATTGCAAAGACATCAGTGTACTGAACATTTCATCCAGTTCTATGTGCAAAAACTAAATGTCAGGTGCCAGATTTATGACTCCACAGGATATAAATATTCCCTCTCTGGAAAGGTCACACAAGATTATCATCAATACATAAAGCAGACACTGACAGCCCTGTCCGTTTCAGTACCTTCAGTTGTTTCTAGATCTATAATTTGCTGTGCAGTTGTTTTACAACCAACATAATGATTAGTCAATATAGAATAACATTATTTTCTGATTCTACAGTAATGGTCTTTCATGGAGATCAAATCATAGCTTCGCCAGGACAGGGAAAATTGCTTCTTATTTCTGGTTGTACAGAACTGATTTCTTGTACTTTTCATACAGAAGTTCATGAGTTGTCTTCAATCTCTGCTTTTTACGATTCATTTCCCATTAGAGTTCTCTAGAATTTGTTAATTACTGCTTGGCTGTTACTCACTTTAAGAAAGCTTTTACTGTTTGATTGTTTGGTTATTATTTGTTTTCCCTTTTTAAAATTTAATTGATAGAGTTAAAAAAAAAATGTACCTGGTTCTAATTCATCCTTGAGTATTCACACTGGATTGCTTTATTAATCTGATGGAGTCTTATTGATTCTGCTTTTGTTTTGATGTCATATCTAGACGTTTTCATGTCTAGAGTATTTAATCTTTTTATGTTTAATGAATGAAGACATTCTCTGATCCCACATCTTTTCCACATAAAATTTTGGAAAAACCTTCCTTGACTTGTTTCAATTGCACATGATGCTATCATAGCTCTCTGCCATGAGGCACTTTCCATTCTTCCATGCAATCTCAGTAAACATAATTTCTCCTGGCATGGACTCTTGTCATTTGTACATAGTGGGAGGGAAGCTAACGCCTGAATAGTCTTGGTTACTTAATCTCCCAGGATTTTAATTTTTGCGTTTCTATGTGTTTGTATGTTAAAACTGATTTAAGATTAGATTCCTCTTTCAGATTAGTCTTTTAGATGGTATCCCCTATGCCAGTTTCCTTAGAATGCCTACATTATGTGACAAGAACCATTTGCAATAGTGTCTGCTCCCTCATGCTTTGGATAATTTTAAGTATCTGTAAAATATTTTAATATTTCCAGTTAATTTTTCCAATTTCTGATTGCAAAGGCAAGTTTTAAGGAAATGCACACTTTCCCTTACAGTCTTTTTTTTTTTTTTTCCACAGTGAGATCCATGACCTCAGAATCCCATGTCCACTGAATTTTCATTCTGTTTCTGTCTCTGCTGCAAAATTCAGACATCTCAGTACTTCTGATATGCCAGTACTTCAGCGCTGCAATGAGAAGTGCTGCAGTAAGCACAACTGTAAGAAACAGAGCTTTCATGTGCGTACAGCAGTCTCAGACTCAGCTGTTTCCAACTACATCAAAAACAACTTCAATTATGCCCTTAGTCCACACTAATATATGTCCTTCATGAAAACTGTTCTTTTTTCAGTTCTGCTGTAACCTTCATTATCTTTCCCTGAGTAAAAACCCCAAAAACCTCAGTTACAGCTGAGAATGAATATCAAAAACTTAAGATAAAGCACATGATAGAAAAACTATAATTGTTTCAATATTCCCCAAAAGTCAATGTGAAGGTTAAACTGTAAAGAAATTCAAGTGTGTTAAGGGGGAAACAATGAGCTTAATCCCCATGCAATCTAAATTTTTGTACTGTAGTAACACCACAAAAAAACCCCCATTTGGTTTCTGTTAAGATTTTCAGAGCTTGTGATTCCAAATCTTGTGAAACTGATTTTTTGAACATATTGTCTTCTTTTTTCTTGCTAGTTTCACACTAGTGAAAGATAATTCACACATTTCTTTACCTTGGCATGCCTCAGAACAGAATGAAGAATGCCAGTGTTTTAGTGAAAAGTACATTTTTAACTCCTCCACCACTGCTTTCCATTAGTATTTCAAAGAATGCCTTTTCATCAATAAAAAATGGAAGACAAAGTTTATAGGCAGATGATGATGGTTATGATTATTACTATACAAATTATTTTTCCCCTAAATTTAGGAGATTTGAAGGCATGTAAGCTGTGTCTGGAAGCAGTAGATGCAAGCCTAAAACTAAAATAGGTGATGGGAACAAGCTACTTATATCTAAATTTGTATCTGTCTTACAAAGAAGCTTAGTAGAAGCTGGTCTATTGAACAAAATAATTGGTGCAATAGACTCAGTGTCTACACTATATGAATTTTAAAAATTACTTTGGATTCGTTTTAGTATGGTCCATAAAATGGAAGGCTCTAAGTTCCTACAGTTCATCTTCTGGTTTTCTTTTAGTCTGCAGGAATACATGGTATGAATTCTGAGCTCATTCTTTGCAATGGATTTAGTACTGTAAGTGGAGATGATTTAGGGATCCTATTCAAAACTGTCCACCCAATCTACACTAAAATGATCACATAAGTGCATGCTAACTTGCCTCACTGATCGATCTAATTATGTTGAGCTTATAGGAACACTTCCAATTTTCACTTACACGGCTCTGTATGCCTGAATGCTCATCTCCATCTTTCCCCCACTCTTTGTTCCCTCTGCTTTTACAGTGAGACACAATCTTTTCCTACAAATCATCCCACATTTCTGTATGTAGACCTTCACTACTCCAGCACTGCTATTCACTAAATGCATGCATATTTATTCAACCATGCAGCTAAGGAAGATGGGATCCAGAAACCTACACGTACTCTCTCTCATTAACTTACTGGTTCCCATGAAGAAAAATATGGCCAGAAATTAAAAGTGTTCTTATCTGAAAGCATAACTGGAACTCTTGCAATAATCAGCCCATAGGTTTGGAAATGCCACAGCCATTTTGTTGCAGAAACTGTGGATTGTTGCTAGTTATATGAGCAATTTTCAACTTTTTTTTGTTCCTAAAAATTTCAAAGTAGAGAGCAGAAATTGATTACATTGTTTACTTCCTACAGATCAAGCTTCTGTTTTTTTGTTTTTGTTTTGTTTTAATCCTTATTTTTCTTTCTGAATTGATAGAAAGACTGTATTTTGCCTTGTGGAGTACGGACAGTTTTCTCTCACAAAGAAAGCTCAATGAAACAGCAAAGAAAACTTCTGCAGGACTCGTTTAGTACCCTAGGCAACATGGGAACAGCTGAAAAGCACGACTAGATAGCTCTGTCACAAATATACTAATGCATGAGAAGAGTGTCCTCAGAACAGGAAGGTATGGATGCTGACAGACTGGGAAAAAACTACTGTCCACTGTTTCTATTTGATTTTTTACTCTACTTAATATTTTCCTAAAGCATTTTGGTTATATTTGCTTCTTCTATCACATTGTACTAAGATACCTTTCCTTTCATCACCATTCCCACTCCTGGCCATAGCTGTCCCAGTGCTCCAATGGAAGGGGCAGCAAGGGTGCAGCAGACTGAGTGTGGGAATAGCGTATTCACAGAGCTCTCTTCTGGACTGCTCTAGCACTCCCCCTCACTGCACTGCTTTGGCTTGTTTGCTTGCTTTTTTTGTCTTTGTTGTTGTTGTTGTTGTTGTTTGTTTGTTTGTTTCGTTTGTTTTTTTGTTTTTCTGCCTTTCATTATAAGCCAAACACTCTGTATAGAATGGCTGTGGGTGTATTGTGCTTGATCCAGTGTGAGTGTAGAATAAAACCAATCTAAAAGGTTTTTGTACCTTTATAGGAAAGACCTATTAAATTTTGTGAATCAGTGATGACGCAAGTATAGGTTTGGGGAGGTTTCCAAATTACCAGGCATGTGGAAGTAGCAGAACAAATTAGGTACTTGTCTACAAAGCAGGTAAATCTTACCCACTCTATAAGACAGCCTCAAAATTTAAAATAAAATTTATGTCCTAAAAGTACAAAATTGTAATTTAAACAAAAAATATGATGTTAAATCTATATTAAACAGAGTATCTATATTAGCTTGTTAGAACTACATTAGTGAAGAACAAGTATCGTTGCTGGCCTTTGTTAGCCCAACATGGCCTACCAGGCCAGAGCAATTAATTGTCTCTCCATCTTGCACTAGTGGAATATGTAGCATCATCCTTCTCTAAAAACCAAAAACCAGAGAGATAAATGTGAAGAGTGTGAACATCTCACTCTTAAGCTGAAGCTGTGACTTTAAAGAGTAGGGTAATTTATTTTTCTTTTCTAAACATGGTGTCTTCTTCACAATTTGTACAGACTAGCAACAATGCAGTAGACACCAGCTATTCAGACTTAGTTGCATTTGTAGGACTAGAGACCTGGATGAGTACTGGCTCAACTTGGTCAACCAACTCACCAAGACAGGGAGATCAATAAAACAAAAAAACTTCAAAACTAAAACAAATAAACAACTTTTAAAATTTTTTTTTAATTTGCAATATATTTTGGCATCAATCAACAATAGCAAATGTAAACTTCAGCAGATTTACGTGTTCTCTGAAAAAAATTCAAATGTCATATATAGCACCATTCGACAAAAAAAGCCTATACCAATCACAATGATTAAGTTCTTAGTAGTTGAATACTATTCCTAAGATTGGAATAATTTAGTATCAGCAAACTGAGCTGAAATTGGAAACTATAAGGAGTTAAAAACTGCCATCCTATAAGAAATACTGGCAATCCAATATTTTGTCTAATCCTAAACTTCTTTTTTTAATGACAGTATGAGTATTAAAAAGTATCCCACTTTAATATTTTTCCCCAATTTAAAATACGACATTTTACCTATTGTAGACTCAGAACTCTGAACACCCTTACATCTCTTTCGTGCCATTAATGGTCTTCAGACTTCTTCCAACAAACAGTAAGAGCCAGCAAGTTACTAACAATGATGCAGAAGCAGACTGAGAACCATTTATGCCTCTGATCTTAGCACATTTGGAAATGAAGTGCAATCGTTGCGATGCATCACAGACATAGCCTGCCACTAATGCATGGATGTGATTCAGCCAGCTCAAAAACTAGGGTAGATTTTGACAGATAAAGTCCTGGGATGGAAGGCACTGCAGATCTAGTTTTCATGAGATACTTGTCCAAACAAAATTAAATAACAGACCAACTGATCTAAACTAAAACATTTCAGGTATATCACGTCAAAAGATTTGTGTTCCATTGTGACTTGAAGAGATGTTCAAATGACATTTTTAAATTTAAGAAAATTAAATCAATTCTATTGTACCAAATTTTGCTTTATCAATACTTTCTGCTTTTAATAACTACATATACATTTTTCAACTCATTTAGAGTTTGACAATGCCTGAGGTTGAAAAGGAGACAGGAATACAGCCAAAAAAAAGGAATATTCTTTCTTCCAGTCTTATTATTAGCCACAGTTTGTATTACAAGCAGACAGAAATCAAGTTAATTTTTGGCAAAAGTGAGGAGAGGAGGCTATCTAAAACCTTGAGTTTCAAGAGGGGAAGCAGGCAGGGAACCAGTCACATGTTTCCAGGCTTCAGGGGCTGCCTGCTTGCTTGGCAAAGGCAAAAGAGCTTGTTTCCAAAACACTGACAAAAAACCCCAGAATCTATGCTCAGATTGTGAAGTTGTGCTGGCATTTTCTTGACTATGTTTATAAGTAGTGATTGCTTTACATAAAGATATGCCAAGAATCACTAGAAATTACTTGGGAAAAGTACCACAGGAACAGCTTATAATATTTTCAGAAATGTCTTTGCATCAGTTACCAGAAACTCACTGGTTTCTGGTAAGGAAAAGAATTCTGAAGAAAATAGGGCTTCAAATAATGCTTTTATCATGGTCTCAAATGAGAAACTGAAGGGGACTCCATCTTATGATGCCCTGAGATACAAAGTCTGGATGGATGAGTAACTCTAAGCAGATGTCCACGAAACATGAATCATATTCTCTCACAAGAGACTTAAGGTTGTCTAACCTTAAACTCCATCCAAGAGTTTGTCTTCTTACCTGTTCCTATCTGGTTTTGGCCATTCTTTTGTATATTCATTCATACTGTTTAGTTTTCAAGCTTTTCAAGAAAAGGAAAAAGCAATGATGACANTTTTTTTTTTTTGCTTTGTAACTCCTTATACCTGTATGATTCGGCCAAACCTGAAAGCACATTCACCTCTAAGAAAGCACAGAGTGCCCTTTAAGTTTACCATGCCCTCTCTGAAGGGTAGGATTTGTTTAATGCATTGACAAGCAGCCCCCAAACTTCCAAGAAATGACACAAAAGGCTGAGCTCGGCTGCCTGACAGCTCTACTGTGAAATGCAACTCCTATATGCTTTCTGCCACATGTGAAGCTATACAGGGACATGATGAAATGAATACACAAACAGATAAAAGGGTATATATCAAGTAGATAGCCCCAGCACCCAGAGCTATATTATGTTGTCTTTGTCCTCACTCTTGAAGTTGTTTTGGTTTTTTTTGCCATAACATTGAGCTATCTCCTTCACATTCATCAGCGCCCTGAGCAATCACAGAGATAAGCCCCTAAGCAGTGCTCACCCCAAAAAGCCACATCTGTTTCAGTCACTATGCAGCTACAAATGAGCAACAACACAATTATAACATAGCTCATAACAAGTGAAATTCGAAATGCTGCTTACATTGCTGCTTGCAGTGATAACAAAATTATGAGAGCAACAACAAACACTGAAACTGCTCAAGCAAAAAAAAGGAGAATACATGTTAGGGTTTTGTGGCAGCCACATCCTAGTGCTTTCTCCAGGCTTTCTTCCTCCCTTGATGTAATTTTTCCCTTTGACCACATCTCACTTTACATCAAAAAAAAAGTCATTCTTTCTTGTAAAATGTGCAAATTGGATATATGGTACGAGATGAAGAAGGGTAGAGGTAACAAGAATCCTAAACTGACAAATAAAAGAAGAACTGGAAAAGAAAGTTAACCCAAATAATTTACTCGCACATATTCAGAAATCTTTGAAGAGCTATGTGCATATTGCAAGTTGCAGCAGGCCTGCAGGCAGCTTTAATTTGCATGAATGGTTGTAGCACAGAAGCAAAGGGCTGGATGACTGGATGACCTTGGCATTATTCTGAGGGTCACTGAAATACAATTTCTTCAGTCAGGCTCAGAGGGCTTTCTCTGATAGGCTATATAACAGAGTTTTCTCCCAACAGATTTTTATTTTTTTTAACAACATAATTACAAATGTAGTAAAGCTGTAGTATTTTCAGTCTAATGTTGACTATTAAAAAAAAAAAATTGAATATTTCTCTCTCTGGATGTTATTTCACTGTATTTTATTAACAGAATGTATCTTGAGACTTTAACAGTATTTTGGGATACTTAGCAGGCCATTGCTATTCATCATGATGTTAGTCAACATAAGCTGTGTTTCTTACTAGATTTTGATTAATTATCATAAAATCAGCATGCTCTTTTTCCTCCCACTTCTGAGATACAGCAGCAGAAAATGTGCAGGTAGTGCACTTTCAGCAGCAAAAGTGGCAGCACCAACAGCTAGATACCTATTTTCTAATTAATTCAAACAGTTGATGCTCACTACCCCCTAAGTAAAAGTCTGTTGTAATTTGGCTGAATACCATTAAACTGAGCACAGTTGTCTCCACACTTTTACTATAGATAAAGAAACCAAGCCATAAATGAAAATCTCCTAATTATAAACAAATAAAGATTTTTAAATAGTAAAAAGACAATGCATGTCCCTAAAATCTATACCCAAACTCAATAAGCTTCTATGAAGAAAGCACTTGAATTCTTCTATGCTACAATGTGGAACTAGTTATTTTCTTGGGCATAGTTCAAGTTTGCATTTAGATCAGTGTATCCCATGGCTAGGAGGATGCATCGGGTAAGTGTGGGAGTCAATGAAGATGATGAAATAACACAAGCTAAAATGTGAAACATACGTAGAGCTATTCCACTGTTACAACATATTTTCTTAAAATACCTGAGCATAGCAAAGATGAGACAACAGTGCTATGATGTAAAGACAATGCAAAGAAAAGGCCTTTGTAATACTGAATTGCACCTGATTTTCCTGACCCAGCAATTTCACAGGCTAACACGCTCATTCTTGGTTTTTAGATTACTGCACCTCACACTCAGAAATGGAGACAAGCTTCTTAAAAAGATTCCATTTAGTACAAAACAGTAGAGTTTAACTGTACTACATTGTGTTTGGCAAAATGGATTGTCACAGACATGCCACTTTCACATTCTTTTTGTGCTAGTTTCTTCTGAATTGAGGGCCCAGTTCAGGGTCTGTGTCCTGCTATTCATAGCCCTAGGAATTAATTCTTTTGTGTAAGGGGCCATTCTGTTAGAGTAATTTTAGACAGCTGAAAACTGAAAAAGTAGACTTGACAGAAAACTAATAAAATGTAACAGGAAAACCTTGATCCATATTCATTGCTAAAAAAATCTCTAAAAATTAGAATGAGGAAAAAATCCCTTCCTCATATCCATCAGAAGCCTTTTTTTTTTCCCTTAGAAGTGACTGAAAAATATGCTGATCTAAGTCTACCATAAAGGAGAAAAGCAAGGCTGCATCCCACATTGAAACAGTGAATGTGTTGTAATATTTAAAAAATAAAAAAGGAGTTAGATTTACTCAGCACTTTGTGTAGGACTCAGCTTCAAATTAGAGTACGTAAGTATCTAGTTTTGAGTAATGCATCTAAACTCTGATTATAGCCCTTGGGAAGTTGGTACAGCGAGTGGAGCCTGGAGAGAGAGTCCAATGCTATCCTGTTGATCATCATTTTGAAAAATCCTCATGAGTAATTCCGTAACATATTCTCTTTAGCTCAGAAAATCCCCTAACAAATATAAAAGTGCTATTAATTTTGATAGATCCTCCCAGCACAAATTAGAATTAGGCTATTCATTAATCCTGCTATTTCTCAAAGTCTTTCAGTTTTACAGCATATCTCACAATGTATTTTCTCCTTAAAACTTCAGGTTTTGTATTCTCTTAAAGCCATCAGTGTCTTAGAACTCCCTTTGAAAAAAACACCCTAATTTAGATATGAAAAACAACATGAAAGCATGAACAATACACAAAATAGAAATGATAGAAAACACAGTCATTATGCAAATACATGTCATCAGCTTTTGTAAACTTTACAAATATCAATATTTGCAACTACCAGCGCTGGTTCTCCTTGATCTCACAAGTTCCAGTTTTTCAACATGTTGTGACCATGAAAGTCCCCTGTATTTCTGAGATACTTTAGTATACCTTCCAAGTCCACTTGACACAGATACCTCCTCAGTATTGTCTGGTTTGAGAGCACAGCTGATCAATAATATTTTTTATAATTACATGTATAAATTCTGATGACAGACCATTCCCTGGCTGATGTGGGAGAAACTGGAATGTTTTTCCTGATCATAAATTGCAGATTGTATCTAGCTCAGATTTCATTTTAGTCAAAAACTAGTAGCTTCTTCTCACCTATACCTTTAAGACTGATGTTCTAAATTTAATTAGGAAGCACTTCAGCATACAGGAGCTTTGCCATCCTTTAGAATGATTACTTCTTAAACTTTTTTATAATCTCATGCAATCCTTTATATTTTTTTTGTTTTACGTTCATTATGTTTTCCATTGTGAGTTGATAAACCAACTTAAAAAAAAAAAATTAACCTGTGTTTGCTTCATAAGGCAGTCAGGATTACCCTTGTTAATAAGTAATTCTCTTCACAATAATCACGATTTACAATGTCACTGTGATGTTTTCCAGAAAGAAAGAGACAAACAAAAACAATCTGAAATATTCTTTTTGAAGCATTTTTTTTAAACCAAACTTTTCAATTTTACTTTAGTCACCTTCTGCCCAAATTTAAACCAAGGTCAAAGTATTACTGAATGTTTAAAACTGTCAGAAGGGATTTTCAGTACTTTTCTTACAGAAGATGTGTTTTTTTTCTTTCTGATTTCCAACAAACCTTAAAGAGAAACTTAGAATCACAGAATTGTAGAATATTAAGGGTTGAAAGAAACCTTAAAAATCTTCTAGTCCCAACTCCTCCTGCAATGGGCAGGGACAGCTCCCACTACACCAGGTTGCTCAAGGTCTTATACAGCCTGGCCTTGAACTTCATGGTATCTAAGTTGTACACTCCAAAAAGCTCTGCTTTGAGTTCTGTCCAAAATATTTCTTGGCTCATACATCTTTTGTAAGAGGATCTGTCATGGAAAAAAATCTGTGGATAAGTAAAAATCTCTCTCCTCTTATTTGCTACTCAAAGGACTCCTTGCTAAAACTGCAAACTGAGCAAAATAGTTTTGTTTTCTATTGTATCTGGTGGCAGATACACCATCATGAGTGAGCCACCTAATTATATAAACAGTCATGATATTTCTGGGTCAGTTGACAATTGCATTTGGAGGCACAGGAGTCCCAAGGAGTATCTGAAAGCCATAACTGGCAAAAGCTACATCTGCAGTATTTCTCTATTTAACTTAAGGGGCAATGATTCAGTCATTCAACATTTGTCCACCAAAGGCCAAGTCATTACTTTAAGCCTCTGGACTTAATATGCAGATGTGATCTTGTTCCTTCACAAACTAAGCAGCATTTTTTCCAGACTATTCTCAGTATTTATTACACAATAGAAAGGCTTTTCAGAAAAAAAAACATAAAATCAGAAGTTCACAAATATATTAAAAAACCTTGCCTTTATAAAATATGAGACTTGAACAAGTAAGAATAATTACATAGTGCAATGAGAGTAAGCTTTTAATGTATAACTATTACTAAGGTGAACAGCTGAAATTCTTTCCTGTTTTCTTACAGATATTTCTAATTCCGTCTTTAGAAATATATCTCATTTGCTATTGTTTGAAATGAAAAGAGAATTGGAGCTTTTAAAAAAATTTTAGCACAATGCTCTTGGTTCAGGAGATCTATTGCAGAGATAGACTAACAGTGCACCTTTTTTTCAGAGGGGGATTGCTGTCTATAGGGTTACGGTATGGAACAGACCAGCTTTCACTCTAGTGTGAACAATGCAGGATATCTGTCAACAAAAACAGCTAAGGAGACTGTGATCTGCTGAATCTCAAGCTGGCCTTTGTCCTGCTGCTCTTTCTGCAGCTACATTCTGCTGCTACAGTCAAATCCTGTCCTCGATTTCTCTGTTAAGTAACACTGACAGGAATATATGGCATTATACAATATCAAAACCATAAGGATGTAAGATGAAATATTTTATCCAATTTTGCATTTGCAGCATAGTTTATTCCACTGCTCTTATTAGTAACTAATAGCACAAACATGAAAAATCCATTACTTTGGATAAAAATAATGCAGCATTTATTCACCAATCTCACTTAAAATTTGTTTGCTCAAGGATTACATTTAGTCTTTACACTTCAAAACAAATAGAGAACCCCTCCCCGCTTTCTGCCTATCACTAAAAGCTTTCAGTTGTAGCACTTGAAGTAAAAGGCAAATAAAGCCAATAAATGAGTCAGACCAAACTGCCACTTTAATCAAACTTGTAGTACTTGGCTGTAAAGCACTATGAAAAAAAGTAAGAAAAACTGAAATGCCCTTAAGGATAATTGCACAAGCCAGGACTGCCATCATACGGAGAATAAATATTGGAAAAACAATAATCCAGAAAGGCTGATGCTGAGAGAATTAAATTAAATACCCATGGAAGTTAATTACTGGGGGAAGAAAAGTATCTTGGAAGGAGCAAAAGAGAAGATAGACAAATAAACTCACTACCTCCTAAACTTGATTCCAACTATTCCTTCTTCTATTCCCCACGTACAGTGCAAATTACAGTGGGTACTCTGACAGGAGCAGATTACTGCAAGTATTGCAAGAATAAAAATTTATCCCACACTTTGTCTGCTTTATTCAATTTCATCTGTGTCTGTTTATTGGAATTCTTGGTAAGCACCCCGGTGTTGCAGATTAGAAAATGACAGAACTTTCCCAATTAATGTTTTTCTCATTTCAACACTAATCTTTGGAGAAGCCATTAGTGCACTAACACTCCTCTTTATAGGCAGTAGTGACAAAAGCTGTTGGGGCATTAATTTGATGCTCATTCCTTCTGTGCACAGGTAAAAAACCACCGTGTTCTGGATTATGGGTATTTATTTAGCATTTCACATAAAGACAAGACAAATCTAAGATGACATGAGAGCATTATCTAAGGAGAGGCTGAAGAGTACAAATTGTCTGTACTTCAGCTGCAATTGATGTTTGTCCTGCTTTTGGAAGAAGGACACCTATTTCACAGCAATAGCTGGAAGCAGCCCAAAGAATGTGAAATGGAACATGGGAGATAAAGTGGGGCTACCCAAAAGACTATCATATATTGAGGAGTTAGTGATCCACGTTACAGGCTGTGCTCTCCAGTGCCACAGCACTGCCTCAGGCCTGTTGTGTTACTTTTCCTTGGCTGCAGGAAAAACTTAGAGGACTGATTGTAACAGAGGAGGCTGCAGGCAGCTCACACTTGGTACTGGTGATTATGTCACTTGTGTCACCTTGTCTTGGCCTTGACATGAACCTGCAAGTTCTTATGCAAAAGTCCTTTTCTTTTATGGTAGAAATTGTGAACAGAAGAGCTTTCCTCCAAGAAAAGGCCAGAAGACCAGTAAAGACTACAATGCTGGCAAACCAGTGTGTTGTGCCCTGACCAGCAATGCATCCTGTGACACTCTACACCTTGGAGTTCTCACAACAGAAGGTCCATGAGGCTATTGTCTTCTTCCTTGCTCTTTTAGCTCAAATAAGTGGGATCCTCAGAACTACCTTATAGAGTCTGAGTCCATTTCTCACTGGGATCATGACTAACACTGACCAATGGGGTCTAACACAAAAGCCATGTAGACTTGGAGTTAAACTGCTCTGAACACTACAACTCTTGCTACAGTTCTGGAAATACGGTAGATCTCAGTACAATAGAAATATATTTTGTTCTCCTTTAAGAATTCAGTTATAAAATTGATACACATCTCGCAAATTCACAAACTTTCATTATAATTCCAATGCTCACTTGTTCTCAGAAGCATCTGAATTAAATGTCAAAAGATTATTTCTTTGATGTCCCATTTTAAAAAGAATTGAATTTAAAAAAATATGTTTTGGAGACCTGAAATGAGCTATAAAGATATACACAGAAAAACTTTAATTGCCTTTCACCAAAGTATTTCAGTGCAGCCTACACCTTCAAAAGTACTTCAAGAATAATCCATCATGCTATTGAACACAGAGTGTATCATGATACATGGATGGGAGGGGAGTGCATGTCCCATGACTTGATATTAACAAGGTACCCTTGGACAATGTCTCCTATAATATCACTACAGCCAAATACTCAAATATGGACTAGATAAGAAACTATGGCAAAAAGAAACTGGCTGGAACATTGACTTCATAGGGTTTCAATTATAAGCACCAAGTTCAGTCGGATGCATCTCTGGGATTGACAGTAGGGCAAACACCCACTTAGGTGGGTCAGAGTTCACTCTTAAAATGTTTACAGGCACCAACAAAGACTTAGAGATGGACAGAAGTATGAGACACAGTCTGCTACACAGAATTATAGATTTCTAGAACAGTTTAGGTTGGCAGGGAGCTTCAAAGATATCTATTTCAAATCTACCATAGTCAAGGACGTGTTTCACTAGATCAAGTTATTCAAAAGTCCCATCCCACCTAGCCTTGAACACTTCCATGGATGGGGCATCCACAACTTCCACGGCAACCTGGCCCGAAGAAATCTGTCATTTCTCTGGGAAATTTCTGTGGACAACCAGCATCTCATCACTCTCATCATCAAAAATGTCTTCATTTCATCCAATCTTTTCAATTTAAAACCACTGCTCTTTGCCCTGCCTCTACAAAAAAGCCTTGGTAAAAAGACTTTCTTACAAGACCCTTTTATATATTGAAAGGCTACAATAAGATCTCCCCTGAGTCTTCTCTTCTCCAAGCTGAGCAACTTTCAACTCTCTCAGGTCTACTTCATAGGAAATATAGATGATTCTAACTTAATGTACAAATTTACCACAAGTATGGGCAAACACTGCATCCAGATGTGTGGCAGAGATATATCTCTGGAGATACTAAAAATTCAGACGTAAAACTCCCTGAGCAACTTGATATAATCTGTCTCCCTGGGTGGAAAAATAAATATTTAACATGTCTAAAACCTGAATCTTCCACATATTGCAATGCAACTGGAAAATGAATTCTCTTGTCATCTTGTGAATGGTTCAAATATTTCAAATATATTTCCTGTCTTTTAACAGAATGTAAAATATAAGATATTTTAAATTTTCAGAAAACATATTTTTTAATTTGGTCTAGGTCATTTGGTTATGACCTTTAAAAAATTGTTTCACTAGGATTAGTGTATTTTTCAAAATGTCATTTGTTGGTGAAAAAAGTGAGGTCTTTCATTTTGAAAAGGTCAAAAAGCTTTGACCTTTTCAAAACTCTTATAAGAAAAAAACTGTCAAAAAAAGTTTGTTTTGTGAATAGCTGAAAGTATTTGTTACAACAAAACAATTACAGAGCCACTGCTTATGTTAAAAACTTTGGAGCATGGTTTTCAGTAAAGACCCATGGTCTGACTAAAAAATGTTGAGTTTCACCTTTCTTCTGCCTGCTTAAAGCAAAATCTCATTTACCTTCATGAATAGTTGTAATCTACCATGACACTACAACTACATCTCAGCAATTAACACAGTTTTACTTCCAACCATAATTGGAAATAACAATTAGCAACAAGAAGACATATAGTTGTACATATTTTTATACTTTTAATATTGGGTATTAGGTATAAAGAAAAGAAATTTAAAATTTCTTGCTCCACAACAGTGAGCATTCCCATCTGACTTACAATGTTTTTCTCAGCCTGTCAGGATTGCAGCACCTCTGGGCATGACATTTCTCCTGTATGAATGTCTCCTCCACAGTTTGTTAGATATTGCATACTGATGCGTTGTTTCCCCAAAGGTGACATCATTACAAGTGGTGTTATCTTTTTCATGTTGTCAGAAACATTGTCCAGCTTTTATTTTAAGCAATCTTCTCTTATCTTTCATTTTATTTTTCCCCTTCATTTCACAGCATATTTCTTTTATGAATAATAATTTGGACATTTACTGTCCCCTTCTGCTACTTATACAAAATTTCATATATCTTCTCGTTCTCAAACCACAGGAACAAATTCTCCCTATTTTAACTAATTAATCTTTCTTTTAATTTTTTAAGGTCATTTTGCTGTTTCCCTAAAAGCAGGCTACAGCAACTTACTAGTTCATGTGTCACACTAGCAAGTTGCTTTGATTGTGGTAGACTCCAAACTACAGAAATATTCTAAACACCCATATTCTGTCCCAGATTGCTAATTCAATTTCTGAATTACAGGTTGATAAGGAAATAAACGTAATCAGTATTTAATTGATTTCATTCCAGTTTGCAAACTGCATCTATGAAGATGAACTTTTATTCACTTGTACACTTCCAATTAATTCTAAAGTCACTGAACTATTCATAGGCCCATAGCGCTGCTTTGGACTGCAATATCAGGATTTAAAATTGTAAAGAACTGTCATATAAGAAATGAACTCTCGAGACCTTCTTTGAAAAAAACGGGTAAGATTTTAGCATTGTTACCTCAAAAACAATCAAACTGCATGAATCACTCATAAGAGGACATTTGCCTGGCTCACTGCAGACTGTATTAAGAGAAATTCAAATTCCCTGCACCCTCCTATAGCAAGAGAGAAGTGCCTTTAGGACAGCTATTCAGAACACCTAAAATTAAAGAGCATATGATGTGAACAGCTTTTACTTGCTTAACAAGCAAAGGCAGTACAATAGATCAGATATATCCATAACAGACAAATACCATCTAAACTGTCCAGAATAATAGAATGAGATACAATGGATTGGATCTATCCATAACCAACAAATACAAGCCTAAATTGCCCAGAATAATAGAATCAGAATGGGGTAAATCCAGCAAAAATGTCAAATGTCAAAACTGCAAAGGGTTGTTACACTCATTTCTCTGCTTTGCTGCCAATATCCCATGGTTTTGATTTACAGCTGTCCAGCTGTATCCCTCACCTGAGCAAAAGCTTTCAATTCTATCACCCTACCATATATATAATTGGTGTAGTGACTGCCTGACAAATAATAGACCATTGTGTCTGCAGGCTGTGACAGGGAAACATAAGAAGAGCTACAGGTGGATGCAGGGCTGGAATTTTAAGGGTCTTCAGAGCTCCTCCTGGGAAAGATCTAGCTCCAGAAGGCACTTCAGCCTCTCTGTCCAGCAGCACTGGTATTCCTGCACTTGTCACCCAGAAAGACCATCATAGTAGCAGAGAATGAGTAGATATTAACAGGCCTAATTGTATAATAAATTTGAGAATATTATTCCTAGTAGAGTTGAACTGTGTTACTTGAGTACAGAATCCACTTGGTTATAGTTGGAAAAAAAATCTCTGTTTGGGGTACTACAATTTGAATGTTCTCTTTCCAGTTAGGCTAACAATAAATTCTTGTCCCCACATACATGTGATGTATTTCCTTCTTCCCAAGAAAATATTTTGAGCTTATAATATAGTGAATAATTTGATGCAATTTTTTCTCTTTTTTTTCTTTGTCTCTCAATACTAGTTCTGAATGATGTAGCTATGCAGCACCCAAAGCACCAAATCACCTCCCTAATGGCTTTCTGAGGAAAACAAGCAAAACCAAACAAGCAAAACCATCAAATGTTCTAAGTATGTATTACAGCCTTTTAAAAAAGTCTCTCCCTTTGTATGAGATTTTTAACAATATTAGCAGTAATATTAACTGCCATGGAAACTGCGACTGTTGCTGCAGTGACACCAGCAGTGGTCAAAACGGTGCTTCAGACAGAGAAATGTGAACACAAGCAGTATTCTGCTGCTTGGGGTTCTGTTCTGTTTTGTTTTTCTTGCAGAAATATGCCACATGTCTCTGAGATGTTTGGGACTGGCAGAAACCAGTATGTTGCAGCCACCAGCTGTGAGGGATTTGGCACGCTGTTATCACGGCTACTGCTAAAACCACTCGCAGATAATCAGTGGGGGACAGCAGAGGCATGCACAGTCCAAAACTTAGCACAGCACCTCCTTTTTCATTATATTATCTCAGAGTGTCCTGATCCCATTCTGCATCACGGCTCTCAGCACAAGAAAGATGTGGATCTGTTGAGGTAGGTCCAAAGGAGGGTCACAAAGAATACTCAAAGAGTGAAGCAACTGTCCTACAATGACAGGCTGAGAAAGCCAAGGCTGTTCAAACTGGAGCAGAGAAAGCTTTGGGGAGACCTTACAATGAGTTTTCTTTACTTTAAGAGGGCTTATAAATAGAGGGAAAACAACTTTTTATATGGGCAGACTGTGACAAGAAAAGGGGCAATGGTTCTAAACTGAAGAGGGCAGGTTCTGATAAGATATTAGGAAGAAATTGCTTACTTGGAGGACGATAGACTTCGGAACAGGTTTCCCAGAGATGTTGTGGATGCCCCATCCCTGGAAGTGTTCAAGGCCAGGTTGGATGGGTCTTTGAGCAACTCAATCTAGTGAGAGGCATCCCTACCCATAGCAGGGATCTTTGAACTAGATAATCTTTAAGGTTACTTCCAACCCTAACCATTCTATTATTCTAGGATTTTATGAATTTTCATTGTATTTGCACTCAGTGTTGCTTCACTCTTCCTCCCTCCCTGCATCCCAAGGAATAACTTGGAATACTTCGTCACCCTGCTTCCATCAGGGCTTAAAAGCCAGTCCTCACTCACAAGCTGGGCACACCTGTTTATTGCTTCCATCTTATAAGTTAACAGTGGCAAAAGGAAAAAGATCACTACTCAGCTCACTTCCACTACACAAACAGAAATTAACATCAATAATCTGATTGCAGCTCCTCTGATCAAGGTAAATAATTCAACCTTTCCCTTTATCTAGAGAAGATCCAGAAACAGGAACTAAGAGTTTCAAGACAGTAAGGAAAATTTCTACTTTTCTTTCTTTTTTTTTTTTTTTTAAATATTTATTTTGGTGTGTGTTTGTACTTTATGCTACAATTTCAATAGGTAGTGAAAAGTAAAAACTCTGTTAAAAAAATTTTAAAAAGAGACAGATACACCAAAAATTTTAACCCGCTTATTGTGACTGAGACTAATAATAACATTTGCCGTTTGCTCTCTTTTTTTTTTTTTTTTTTTTTCCCAAAAAAAATAACTCAAGTCCAACTTCCAGCTGGGGTTTTAACGCTATGCAAGAGGCCTGATTTGCAACAGCTGCTCTCCCCTCCCAGTCCTCACGGCAGGAGTGGTCATTCTATAACCAGTGAGCCATAGCTCCACAAATCATGCATGAAGGTTGCTCTTGCCATAGTGCTGGCAGGAGGCAGGATGCCACAGAAGCCTGGTTAACATTTCTCAGGAACTTCTTAACCTGGTGCTACCTCAGAGTCCCTGTGTGCACCAGAAGAGGAAACAAAGACACGAGAGGCTTTCAAATCCAGAGAACGACTCAGCATCAAACAGAAAGCTTAATATGAGGTTTAGGGTTTATTGCTGCTGGAGTTTTAGTAAAGGAATATATAAGTAGGGATCTCATGGGATACTCATTTCCTCTAAGTTATGGCCTCAATGCAGCCCATAGAAACTATACTGTGGTTTTTGAAAAAAAAAAAAAAAAAACAACCTAACCGAATTATCAGCTTTTCAGGGCATTTCTCTCAAGAAAGGGCAGCTTAAAAAAAAGTATTATCTGACTTTTCTTGGTAAGCAATAGGAGAATGATACAATTTACAAATATATAGGAATAAAATTTACTTTTGGGACAAGCAAAATTAAATTGAAATATGTTCCAACTGTTACTTTTGTCACTAATTCCATCTGTTCTACAAATTAAATGCTAAACTGGGAATACCATAAAAAACTGAACAGGGTGCAAGCCATCAGAAGCTAATTAAAATAAGTACTTTTTAAGCACATCTTTTACAAACACTCCATATTTATGAAGTTGCTATAAACCAAAACAAATGAACATGAGATGTTCATGACATGGAATCAATCCCCAGCCAGTTTATGAATCAGCAAAACTAAAATAAATGCAAACCATATATCAAACAAATTAATATAATCTAACACATATTGTTTTCTTTCTGTTAACTTAGTAGAATAAAAATAATTTCATTATTTTCACTGATTTGCCTGCCACATTCTGCTCTTATATGAAGACTAGCTGATTTAGTGTAGCTGGTTTAGCTGTTTTTGAAAGCACAATATATCCTAATGACTGACAGGATGACAGAAGAGGTTTGACCTGACTACCACTTTCATAATGAAGTTTCTCTACACATAGAAAAATGTAATTGAAGAGTTGTACTACTTCCTTTGAAAGGAAATCTTCCATACTTTGAAACAGTGACCCCAGTAGACTTTTTTTTCCCAAGACTACACACTGACAAGGACAAAAAGGAAAGAAGCTATTTAAAAGAAATTATTTTCATGCTGTAAGATGGCCGTTTTATCAGAACACTGAATCAGGGATGTTTCATGAAGCTAAAGAAATAGGGTTAAGTTTTCTAAGTAAAAACACCCTCTAAAAGACACTAAAAAGACAACAGAAAATTATTCTTACTTTTAGATCACTATGAACCTTGTCTGTTGGCTAAATTCTGATTGTTACTGTAATATATGCTAAAATGCATTTTATAAGCAACATTATATCTTTACAAGTCAAAATGTCTACATCTCTTTTCAAAATTCATTATAATTTGTAGCCAAATTCTTAATGATAGAATTATAATTAGTTGTAGAAGATGGCTGCTTCTTAAACTATAAAACGGATGAAAAACCGATACTTCCTTGGAATAGATATATCTTATATCTTAAATTATACAAATGTATTAAAAATCAGTGCATTTTCAGTATATGCAAGTAATTAATCATTGTAGATAATTAAAGTTAATGCAGAAAACACTATTAGATACAATCTGCTTAAAATACATTGAACCAAACTGCACTGGTAAAATTTGTACTAAGTTACCAATTGCCATGTTTTGCTCCAGCATTTCTTTAATTTCCCTTATTGAGATTAGGTCTACATAGCTCAAGGATTATCTTTCTAATATCCTAAGATTTGAGCTATTACATTGCTCAAATATCATGGGAGGAATAAACCACACAAAGAAGAAGTATGTTATTGTATGAATAACACATTGAGTAACAGTAAGAATATTTTCTGTTTAGAAATCACTTTCTATGTGGCTATACCAGCCATGTTAAAAAAAAAAACAAACCCCAAAACAAAACACAACAACAACCAAAAAAAAACCACCACCACCCAAAAAAACCCCAACCCCTCCAAAAAAAAACCACTCAAACCATTAAAATTTAACAGTACAAGCAATTGCTGGAAATCATATGTCCTCAAAAAGAAACAAAAAAGATTTTGCAAAATGATATTTTTGAAAACCCTTGATGTAATTTTCTTTTATGAGTAGTTATCTAAGATCCATCAAATAGTTTTGTATTTAAGGTCATCTTCTAAAAGATTTACTCACTTCCTACCTAGAAAAACTTCCACTAAATTGAATGGAATTTTGCCTGGGTAAGGACCCTTAAGATTCCTGCATTAGTGTATTATGCCCCATTTGATAAGTGAGAAAGTAATGACACAGAAAATGGTAATAATTTTGTTTGGCCTACTCACTCCTAAATGGCTGAAAATATCTTCAATTTTATGTTATGTTTTTCATATAACCTGTGTCTTTAGAACTATATTTTGGCCAACATTAAAAAGAAAAATAAAGCTAAACAAGATGACAGCTTTATTCGGATTTTACGCTTGCTTGTATGATGTGTTCAACAATAATGAGAAAATCATGGGTCCTCCAGATAAAACTGCCATAGCAAAGTAACAGCTCTAAGTTATCCTTGTTTAAAGAAGCAGTTGGAAAATCCCAGCTCAACCAAAACACGGAACATCAATGACCATAACACAGCCAGGTGGCAGAATGATGCAGCACAGCTCTCATGACAAAAAAAACCAAAACAAACTATGCTGAAGATTTATTACTGAGGCAAATCGAGGCTGAACTCTTCTTCTACAATAATCTTCTTAATGTTGACGTTCCACATATTTGTATTTCTAAATTCTGGAAGGACATTCACAATGGAACATGTATTAGAAGGCATATAAGTAAGAGCCTTTCATATAGAGATTTTTTTTCTTTATTTACTTCTTTACAACATCTGTTTGCATAAGTTGCCTAGACATGGTGACCTCCTGAGAAGACAGCAGCTCCTTAATTGTCTAATCATTTATTGTTGCAGCTTTTCAGCAAGCATCCAATTTAGCAGCCAGAATGAAAAAGTGAAAAGAGTATTCGGTATGTCTTTACATAGGATTTCTGTGACAGATCTATTAACTCTCATTCGATTGCCTTCAGCAGAAAAGTGCTTTCCTGTGGTCATTTTGTAAACTTCTTTCTGTGAGTAAATCAAAGTGGTGCTAAGAAAATAACTGAGGAAGTTTTAATTACCTACTTCTGGTGCACAAATACATTAAAAAACAGGATGTTCAGAACAATTCTGCACACTTGCAATGCAAGAGATGAGGGGGTTTTGTCCAGAGTCTGTAGTAAAAAGATTTGTATTGCACTGATTAAAATAAAGAAAATTGAATACAAAATGGATTTAGAAACATTGTAGGCTATTTTTTCTTCTCTAGGTATTATACAGATTTTATTATATAAAGAGTAAAAGCAGATATTGAAAAATACTGGCATTTACACTACTACTTATACAATACAGTAATTTAATCATAGATTTTTATACCTAAAGTAATGAAATTCTGGTCCATTAAGGTGACTGAAAGGTCTTCTCAGACTGCAGATCTGTAACACTACTGAAGTTTGTTATTGAACCAACAGATCTTTAATTTTTTTTATGTAAAATGCAACAGCTTCATGAGAAGGGGTCCTGAACACACAATTCAGCCCCATCTCAGACACATCTATACCTAATCATCAGGCCATTCTCCTCAAAAATAGGAGCAAGTTTTTGAATTCCTTAGACACTGGAACAGGCTAAACATTACACTATTGAAAAAAAAAAAAAGGGAAGTCATGAGGTTAGCTCCCAGAAAGAAAGTCTCAAGACCATTTATTTATTTGTGTATTTAATACATTGAAGAAATGCTCAGGTCAGGAAACAACTTTGGACTGAAATCCCCAGAGCATCATAATTCTCCCCAGTAGTGCTGAGTAAGGTGCTTAAATCTCAAAGAGATATCTAATTTAAGATGTATTTCTGTGTTCAGCATTTCCTACTGGCTAACTCAGTCTCCCTGCTCAGCATGATGCTTTTTCTAAACCTTTTTCTGAGACACCAAACTCTAATACATTCTACAGGATTTTTTTTTCTTATAGTAACGTAGATTTAGATATCAGCAGGTTACAAGGCAGGTACTACAGTACTACAAAGCTGTGTATTTCATGCCTTTGTGATTCCACAACCTTAAAAAACTCCTTAATTTTTTATTTTTCATCTGATATAAACTTGTTTACTTAGAATAAACTTATATAAACTTAGATGAGTGAAAGGCTAGTCCTGATCATGTATTAAAGGTATGAGCTTGTATCAGTCATAATAAGCACTCAATAACAATCCATATATGAAAGAGAAGCCAAAGTGATTCTTGCCTGAAAACTGACGTAAGAACCCTAATTTCTATTCAGACAACCTTAAATAGTGGACAGGATGAACACCAGCTTGATGATATGGCTGTTTTCTTGCTTACTATTTGTATACAAGGTATAACCAAGACCTGACAAGTGATTTGTACAGCTTACCTCTTAGCCCAAAGGAACGAGACAGTCTGTGAGAACCGCTCAGTTGGTAGTTGCCCTGTTACAGAATGACAAGTGATCTGATTGTGATACACAGTGTAAGTGCTTTGTTCTCATTAAAAATGAACATGCTGTGGGAGACTTCTACCACTTACTCTACAGGTACCCACTGTGAAAAGCTAAGCTATAATGAATGTGCAATTTGGATATGTCTTTTATGAAAAAAAATCCAAAGAATCAAAAATGAAACTTGGGAAGAGTTACATGTAATTTTGTCTGTTCTACCTACAGTTTTAAAGGAAGT
>VWZN01012819.1:10630-57586 GCA_013396955.1 Regulus satrapa | reverse complement strand
ACCTGCTTCAAAATTTCTGTCTCAGATAAATATAGAAACATGCACAAGACTAAAGATTACAGAACAAGTACAAATTCACACTTCATAGGGTGAGCTGAGAAAACAAATCAGAGATTGAAACTGACTTTGCAGCAGAGTCTTTGTAAACCTTTTCATGCTCATTTTCATGCTCACTCTTTTATTTTCTCCTAATTCTATGATTTTTACTTATTCCTTCATTGGCAGTTTTACTGTGCAGAATAGTAATAAAAGACTATTTAATGAAATTTTAGAAGTCTTCAGAAGTGATGCATCAGCAATCTGGCTTACTCTACTACAAATGCTGACCCCAAAATATAGGGAATGAAAGCTAAAACAAAAACCCATAGCTATTCAACTTTATTCCTATATCATTGTTCATCCTACCTTTAATGCAAGTAGTATAATTTAATTAAGTAATTCAAGTGTAGGAGTGTATTAGTGATCAGTTTAAAGAACCATTTACAAAGATACATTCCCCCATTTAAATGCTTTCTTCTCATACCCTTGCTTTTATAAAAGACCAAAAGGTTTGAGGAATATTTTACCCAATAATAATACACATGATCCTTGTAGTTTAAACTTACTCTTTTATCATGTTGGCTGCCTAAATGTAAGAAATAATTCTGAGGATCAATTGTTTCTGTTTACCAGTAAAGAATTATGATAATATCTTCATGATATTTGCTAAATGTAATGTAAAAGTTTCTAACAAGTTATATGTAATAAATTAGGAATAAACCATTGCTACCATCTTAAAGATGCCATAAAAATAACTCCAGTGGTAGCTTGCTATGTCAGGAATATTAAGTAGTTAAAGCTAAAGTAGGTAAGGATTAGAAGCTAAATTTTGTTTTAAGAAGTCACAAGAACACACAAAGGTTTGAAGACATTTGCATGGGTACTGCATACACTTAAGTGTGCTTTGAGCTTATACTAGGTCTAGAAATGGTCTCTACTTATGAAAAGTAACAAGAAGAAAAAAAAATTGTCACAGAATCATAGAATGGTCTGGGTTTGAAAGGACCTTCAAAGGTCAGTTTCTCTGCCATGGGCAGGGACTTCTCTAGATCAGATTGCTCAAAGCACTGCCCAAGCCTGAACACTTCCAGCAACAGGGTATCCATTACTTCTCTGCACAACCTGTTCCAATGTCTTGTCACCCTCATAATAAAAAAAGCTTTTCTTTGGTCCAATATAAACCTGTTCTCTTTCAGTTTAAAAACATTTACCCTCATCCTGTCATTATGGGCCTTGGAAAAAGGTCCTATATTTTTAATATTAGCCTACTTTAAGAACTGAAAGAATAAGATTTTCCTGGAATCCCTTCTTGTCCAGGCTGAGCAGCTCCAACTATGTCAGTTTTACTTAAAAGAAGCAGTGTTCTATCCCTCTGAATCATTCCCCTTTACTCCGGCTCTCTAATCATGCATTCCCTCTTGTACAGTTCTGTCTTTTGAAAACACTGTGCTTGTAATAGAACATCTTCTAGAGAGAGTTCCTCACTGGCACAAACTGTCACCCTGTTTTTCCAGTCAGGAGCTTCCAAACTAAAAAAATTCATTTTGGTAGCAGTCATCTGTTCTGCATTGTATTTAGTTTATTAGTAGCTCTTTTCTAGTGATCAAGTATGGAAAAAATGTGGAGCCATACTGTGTGAAACAATATAAATAGACTAATTTTCTTAGGTGTAATAATTTATAAGTCAGTTGTGGTTTATAGATGTTTATTAGTCAGCAACAACACAAGCCAGCTTCTAAGAAATCTTGAAAATCTTAAGATTCGTAAGTATGTGTCTTAAGAATCATAAGTATATCCTTACACACGTATGGTAGTGGATTTCTGAGGTGTTTTGACTAACTCAAGTACAATATTTGTTTGAAGAACCTTTGCTACCTTCTGAAGCAATATAAGAAGAATGTCTTTCACAGCTGGGATATATGCCTGTCTGTCACAAAACAACATAACACAGAAAAACTGCTAGGATAAGTGGAGCTGTGACATAAGCAAGGCTGTGATAGAAGGAGAAAGGGCAATTTTAGGCTATTGTCAGACATGGAAGTAAGATAAGTTAAAGTAATTAGGAATGCAGTCTAGGTTGAAGCAATTTAGCATGGAAACATCATGTGAAAATAAATCAGAGGTTTACAAAATATCTTAGGAAAGGAGCATGTGGATATTGCAATCAGTAAGATGGAAGAAGACAAATCTAAATAAATATTTTGGGCTTTACTTATTCCAATACTCATAGAAAACTTTCTAGCCAGCAAAATATGTTCTAGAATCAATGATCAGTGATAATTTATTTGGAAAATTCACACATAAACACAATAAATTCAGATTTGTATAAGACAAAAACATTTTAGTGGTGATGACATTTACATTTAATCCAAAATGCTAACGACTTATTTGATGAAAGTCTAAAACTGAAAAGTTGTTTAAAGAATATTCTGGTTTTATAGTTAGCCTGATATTAACATTATGTTCATCTACGAAAAGAATGGAAAGCCATAGAAAATGAGGGTATAATGGGGATGTGAAATATGTCTTCATTAAGTTCATTACAGTTGCTACTAAAATAATTTCTTGTGCAGAGGAGGGGAGATAAATCTTTCCTGCTGAAATTTTAATAGACTAGATAAAACTATTTCTTCCTATTGGGGGTTATCTTTGCATGTTCTGAACAAAATTAGCTTTCACATGGCCTAACTAAAAGTCTCTGAAAATCAGGAAGCAAGGATACTCCTTTTATTCTAACAGGGTTAAAAAGTGCATATTGACAAACTTGGCCTTCTTTTGGGACTATCACTCTTTATATAAGAAAGCTTATTCCCTCTGTAATTTAGATTTAACAGGAATTATGATAAAGGACGCTCCCTTTCTTCATCACTGCCTAACAAGAAAGTAAGACTCAGAATCTCATGAGTAAAGAATTAGACTGCATCAGATATTGACCAAGTCTTGCTAAAAAACTTCACGATTAAGGGGAAACCACCCAGTGATAGGCATCCCAATTAATGATTACCACCAAAAAGTAAGGCATCTAATGAAGATTGTCTAGAGTTAATGGAAAGAGAAAAGCAGCTGAAAAGGGGATTCATTATTTCTACGTCAAATATTGACATTTTTTCTCCTCAACTTTAGTTCAAAGAAGTTATATAGGAATGATAATTCCCCCATTTTCTTGCTTCATCTTCTTTTGCTAGTTAAGAATTTTAAACTTTGTAGAAAGAAACTGTTGGCATCTTGTAAATGTTTTATACTGTATATCAAAAATTAAATGGGAAAGATGAGGATTTAATAAAGCAATTGCACCCCCAGTTTTCTACAGCATTAATTTAGCAGATTAGGAAAATACAAAAATCCCATTTCAAAAATTAGAGGGTATGATTGATTAATTTGAGAAATAGCATCTGGCAACTTAATTGCAGTGCATGTTTATCATAAAGCATTCATGGTCTGCTGCATGGTGTGATAAAAAGTTCATAATAATCAGAATATAATTTATTCTATATTATTAATTTTCTAAGTACCAGCAAAAGAGCAAAACAGCTTTTCTTACATGTTCAGTATTAACAATAGCATGACTATACTTGTTTATTGAGTCAGTCTTTAACAAACCACTTTTTAAAATGTAGATGTAATTTCTTCCTCCATCTTGCAGTCTAGCCAGCATCTTTATATTGCTTCAACCAGCACATTCTACATGACCTGTACTGCTTCCCTTAACCCCAGTAGTTTATAACTCTGACCTGTTCTCTTACATGGTGCTTAAGCAGTTAAAGTAAAAGTGATTTTTTAGCGTGTTCCTCACAAGGCAGCCAAAAGTTCAAAAGATAACAAGAACTTCTTGATATTAAGGAATTTAAAAATGTATTTGCAAATATGTGTCTAATGGCAGTTGTCAGAAGCAATTAGTTTCAAATACATTTCACAGTTTAATCATGCTGTGAAATTCTTCTGAACTTTAAGGATCCAGACTTAATAATATGATACAATTTCCTATTAAAGAGCATGAAAAATACTGGAGGAAGATTAATTGCCACAGATTAAACCAGTATATGATATTTAGGTCTCATTCATTAGTTTATAAACTCTGAGTCCTCAAAAGAGTATCAAGTAGTCATATAATGACCCCAAGTCCTGAAATTTTAATTTAGCATTCATTTAATGAAAGACATAAAAAATGTTCTTTATTTAGGTTTTCTTTTGAAGATTCAGATGGTTCATGGGTCAACTAGCTAATGATCAGACAAAAATTACCATCTACATCAATGTTGCTGATGAGGGTTCTATGACACAATGATTCCCTTTATTGATTTGCCCATATTCAGCATGCTGGCTGTTAAGAGTCACAAAGAATAAATCTTGAAGAAACATAGATTTTTTGAGTTTCAGGAGAGAAAAAAAAAGTGGTTTTATTTGAAAAATGTAATTCAGGGAAGCTGCTAACAGCAAATGAAGACAAAGAGTGATGTTGGAGATAAGAGATATTCTGAGGTGAATGTGTAAAATGAGAAAGGGTGTATTTTAAACAGTCAGGTAATGTAATGGGCCTAGTATTGATAGAAACAGATACAAAAATAAGAGAAGACATGAAAAATAAAAGGAGAAATGAAAATACATCTCATACTTAAAGTCAGACTGTAAAGAAAAATTGCACAGAAAATAGTAATAACTGAAATTTATATGACATGTGTTGCTTAACTGTAATATACACCTTTTTAAAGTGGTTGCATGGGACAGCGTTCCTTAAGAAAATAAAGAAGATTCCTTCTTCCTTATTGATTCAAACCATCAGGTCATGATGGCAGTCGTTTCTTTAGAGGAGTTTTTTCACCCTTTCAGAGCCTGGAGACTGTATGTCAACAGCAAAAGATGAAAACTGCTATAAGACTTAATGGAAGCTTAAAAAACTGTGCAAGAGAGATTATTAAACCACACGAGAGACTCCAGTGAAGACCAATTATAGTGACTAAAGGATTGGGGCATCAATTTCATAATGGAAAGTTGTGAGGAGAACTGGAGAGGTCTGGCATAGAGAAGAGAAGGTTTAGGGGCATCTCACAAATATGTACAAACACCTGAAGGGCAGGTGTAATGAAGATGGAGACAGGCTCTTTTCAGTGTTGTCCAGTCATGAACAAGAGCTGATGGGCACAATTGAAACAGCATGTTCCTTATGAACACCAGTAAAAACGCTTTTACTCTGAGGGTGACTGAGAACTGGCATAATTTGCCATCCAAAGTTGCGGATGGAGTCTCATCCTGATATAGATATAGATGAAAGCCATATGGATGTGGTCTTGAGCCACTGTCTGCAGGTGACCCTGCTGAAGCAGAGGGGTTGGACCACATGGTATACAGAGATCCCTCTCAGTTTCAAACATTCTTTGGTTCTCTGATTGTGTGATATAGGTTAATTCACATAAAATCACCTTTTCTTTTCCACTCAGGAACATCAAGGACTATAAAGCATTTTAACTCTTGATGTATTGTGAAAAGTTGACCATTTTGGACTCCAGGTGTCCACAAAGCAGCTGTATCACTCCCCTCCTCCACAAGAACAGGGGAAAAGACATAACCAAAAAGTTCCTGGATTGTGTTAAGGATGAGGAGCTCACTTAGTAATCACCATCACAGGCAAAATAGACTTGGCATGGGAAAATTAATTGAATTTATTGCAAATTAAACAGGGCAGCACAAGGATAAATAGGAAAAAAACTCTAAAAACATCTTTCACACACCCTTCCCTTCTTCCCAGATTCAACTTCACTCCCCACTTCTTCACATTCTTTCCCCAAGCAGCCCAGGGAAACAGGGAATGGGGGTTTCTGTCTGTTCCTCACACATTGTCTCTGCCGCTTCTTCCCTTTTCACACTCTTCCCTTGCCCTAGTATGGTGTGCCTCTCATAGAATATACCTTCACAAACTTCTCCAGCATGGGATCTTAAAAACTTGTTCCATTTGGGTTCCATTCCTTGAGGTGCAGTCTCTCAGGAACAGACTGTTCCAGCTTTGCTCCCCTGCAGAACATTTCCTTACAGAAAACATTTCTGTGTGGACTCCTCTCCATGGGGTCCAGTCAGAAGCTTGCTACAGTGCAGGCTCCTCACAGGCCACAGTTCTTTCAAGGCTTTATCTAACTGCCCCAGTGTGGGGCCCTTCACAAGCTGCAGGTGAATTTCTCCTTTCCTGCAGGCCTGCAGGGATAACCTGTACCACAATCTTTCAACAGAGTCTACAGGAAAATCTTTGCTTTGGTGCCTGGAGCACCTCCTCACCCTTCTACTTCACTAACCTTGGTGCCTTTAGAGATGTTTCACATTTTCTCCCACCTCTCTCCCAGTTGCTGTTGGGCAGCAGATTGACCTTTTTAAAAATAAATTGTCATAGAGGTTGCTACCAACGTCACTGGTGAGCTCAACTTTGGCCAACAGCAGTTCCATATTGAAGGCAATTAGAACCATCTCTGTTGGACATGGGGGCAGCTTCTGATGTCTTCTCACTGAAGACAACACACCTGCAGACCCTTCACTACCTAAACCTTCCCATGTAAGCCCAATATACATATATGAATATTTATAGAATACAAAGTTGAGTTCAAAGGCCATAAAACGAACAATGAGGCATGAGATAGACTCCACCATGCAGAATTAAGGAATTTGTTCTATTCATGTCATCAAATGAAAGGAAGTTAATAGAGCTGATCATAGCTATTACTTAAAATGGAGAAAATATTTCATGCTGGAAATATGGATATCTAGCAGGCAACTCATTTGAAGACCAAGAGTTGTAACGTACTTGAGCTCCAAGAGCACTTATCCACTTGGTCTACAGTTTATTCTCCTTTTTCCAACTTGTCTGACATCGTTTTGTACATCTGCTAGGAGCTGATTTACCTGCTGATGCTTGCATAGGCAACAATGGGAAAGGACTTCCAACAGAAAAATAAAAAGGGAAGAAGATATAGGAGAGAAAGAGGCTGATCTGAGATGCTGTAAAAGGAAACACAAATTTTGTGTTTGCTCTGGGACAGATATAACCTGTTTTTGATTTCCAGGGCTATTGAAAAATGTTTAAAAATGTAATCTCAAGGACTAATAAAAGAGCCTAGAAACATTCCACTGCAAACCAAAATTTATCTTCCTAAAGAGAAAGCTAGTTAAAAATTGAAATAACATGTCAGGATGGATTGATTAGAAATATACTTTATAAATAGAAAGGACTTTGAACCAACTTTTGGAATTAGTTTTTTAATCTCCTTGTGCAAGGCAGGTGGCTAGGAAAGCTGACTCACAAGCTTTTGAATTCCATTGTGTGTTGTTTTGCTTTTTGAATCCAGTCATAGTAACAATATTTGAATCTGTCTCCAAAATTTGTGGTTAAGTAATGCCATTTTAGGTCTTCAGCTGATCAAATGCAGCTATTTGGATCCTTGCTTTATAATTTAGCTTTGATTATTTGGATTTTTTTTTGTTTTTGTTTTTTGTTTTTTTGTTTTGCTTCTTTTATAAGACTGAGTGTATGATGCACCTAAAAATATACTATGGAAAAGGTGACCCTAGAAAGGGCCTCCCGTCATATTTCTAGTACATGTATCTTGCTTATTAAAACTGAATTCAAAAGGACACTGAGATCAAAAGAAGGTGCAAAAAAAGTACTACTATGCACCATATCCACACTTTCTCAGAGTCAAGATTTTTAACAACCTTCTCCATTACATTGCCAACATTGCTCAGTTACCTTACTGATTGTATTGCATACTGAAAAGGCAGACAGAAGACATGGGCAAATTAGCTTATATCTTCATATGCAATTAATATAAACCTCCCTTCTTGGTGAAGTTCTTTCCATGAAAGCAATTAGCACATGACTCAATAGGAGTAATTTATCTCAGAACACAACTTATCCATTTGTGACTTTAAAATTTCACCAAGGTACTCCTTGATGTGGCCAGTTCCATCACACTGACAGGATTGGTAGGACAAGTCAAGGACAGTACTCATTTACCTAGGGAACACAATCTGGAATAGAAATGTAGACAATTTATCTCCCACCAAAAATCTACATCAACTTCTTATTTCCTTAGGCAGTCTAAGCTCTTGGTGGCCTGTTATGGATGTATGGGTTTATTTTTCACCTTAGTAGAGTTGTCTAAATCTGCTTGTGTGTAAATACAGAAGTGTTGTAAGTACAACTGGTACCATTACATTCTCTGGTATTGCCTTTGTTCCTGTATTTGGGTCTGCTGGCACAGACTGAATGACTTATCCAGGATTCTATTAAAAAGAGCTTTCATTTCCACCTGAAACTATATTTATACTAGTACTTCATACATTTTAAAATATTTTCCCCTCATCGTTTAAGAAAAAAAAAAAGTTTATTTTCCTGCCTATGTAACTCTAAATCTAAATATAAGGAAATACCAAAGAGTTTCATAGATTTGCACAAGAAGGTTGGGATGCATATCTTCTAACTTTAGCTAAAAGATGATTGGTGCCATTCTAAAAGAGATATTCCTGTGACAGGGGAATTATTTTTCCTACATTTAAAGCCTAGAAATTTTGCTAGACTATATAACTAAGTTTTAGATGCCTAAAGCTGGATAAGATTAATATTTTGAATGGTTGTGTCCTGGTGTCTGTATTGTCTTGTTATCCACCCCTGGTTGCTGGCTGCTGTCAGTAGGGCACAAATGTCTTGATAATTTTATTCTGTTTATATATATAATCTTAGAATGTTTGCCTTTGTCTTCATTATCAAAGTATTACTTTGAAATAAGAATTTTTGCCATAGGGCAATAATAGTCCTGGATTCATATATCTTCTCTATCTGTGAGGTACATTCTTCTAGGAGAGAATTTCATCTCTTTAAAGAAAGAACCTTCTTTAAAAGATTCATAAGACTAAGATATTCTTACTGATGTTAAACTACTTTAAAATTTTTCAAAAGCAAAAAAGGATATTTGCATATATTATATATATGCTTAACATTTGTTGAATTGTTTCTTCAATTTAAAATATTTTAAATAGTAGGTTATGGATGCCATTCACATTGTCATTACTCTGGTAAAATAAGTAATACCTCACAATTGAAAAAGAGAAGCAGAACTTTCAGGTTTAGTCACATGCTATTTAACATGAAATATACTCTATATTTTAGGATAATAGTTAATTCTTGTCCTTAAATCCTCATCCCAAATTCCTTTTTTCTTTAAGAAAAAGAGGATGACCAGAGAAAATACATGTTAGTAAACTTCATTTCACAGAGGGAAAGCCATACAGCAAGAGACCTGAGAGTGAGTTCCAAATATTTTAAGCAGAAGGAAGCGATTTGGAACAGTTAGCACCCATCTCCAAATGGGAAGTCATGCCTGACCAACCTGAAAGTTTTGTGTAACCAAATGAATAATTTGATGAAAGAGGAAGGAGTAGGAGTGTTTATCTTGACATCTGACAGGGTCTTGATACCTTTTTCTGTAATGCCCTCATCATGGACAAAGTGAGGAAGTACAAGCTAGAGTAACATACAGTCAGACGGACTGAAAGCTGTCTGAGCTGCCTGTCTGACAGTGTTGTGATCAGGAGCACAAAGCCCAGGTGGAGGCAAGAGACAAGCAGTGTGTTGTTACTGTCTCCAGTCACATTTGATATCTTCATTAATTACTTTTCCCCTCGACTGGCACAGACAACACCCAGAGAAGCTGGGCGTTCTTTTCAGATGATATAACTGGGATGAGTGGCTGAGAGACCAGATGGTTCAGCTGGTTCCGGCTGGAGAATTGGGCTGGCATGAACCTTGTGAAGCAGAACAAAGTCCTGCACCTGCAGGGGGATATCCCTGCAGAGGGATTGGACTTGACAATCTCCAAAGCACCTTTCCAGCCTCCAAAATTTTGTGATTCTGGATTCTTCTAGGCTATTTTCTGAGTGGGGTATTTGCCAAAGCATTTAAGCATGGGCAGGATTTTTTTTTTTTTTTATATATTTTTCAGTTTTCACAGCAATCAATTTAAGTAGTTTTTAAAGTCAATGTAGCGGTGGAGAGCAATGAATAGAACATTTTTAGACTTTGGACTATATGATTTTGCATAGCTCTCCCTAGCATGACTTCAGTGCCCAGATACAATCACGTGCTAGTGCAGTTAAGCCACTTTTAGTCCCAGGATACTTTATATAAACACTTTACTCTTCAATAAATTTCCGCTACTGGGATAAGCTCAAATATTGCCAAGCAGGAGTTGTCCATGCCAAAAGTATAGACACTCAGAGATGACAATTAAGCTGAAGTCCATCTATTGTCCATTTGAATTGGTGAAACCTTCATTATTAATTTCAGATGGGTCAATATCTTAATCACAAAGGCACACTACCATACATTAGAAGTGAAGAATTTTAATTACATACTTTCACATTGTTTCCTGAACGCATTAATTAATCTCCTCTCACAAACAAAAGTTCACATTCTGCACAATATTATACTACAGAACCACAGAATATGCTGAGTTGAAAGGGACCCACCAGGATGATCGAGTCCAACTCCTGCCCTGCACAGCACTATGCCCAGGAGTCACATTCTGTGCCTGAGAGCACTGTTCAAACACTTACTGAGCTCTCAGGTTTGGTGCTGTGACCACTGCCCTAGGAAGCCTGTTCAGTGCCCAAATATTTCAGTTTAGAGGTAGTTACATTATCTTAAAATATGATATCTTTGTATTTTATATATTGGATTTCACATACTAGGCCTGGCCAAAGTTTCTGTTAAAATAATATCTTCTCTTCATCTCTAAATTCAGACCAATGATGCTTCCCTGTACAACCCCACAGCTTTAAGCTGTCTGAATTCTTGAGTCAGAATTGATATCTTTGTGCTTAATAGCCCTTGATGTGTTTGTCTTTCATGAATTCATCTAATTTACATCACTTCCCTATCTACATCCATCTTTGGGACCACAATGACTTCATAAATATCTTGTCAAAATTCTTCAGTGTCACAGTGACCTTAAAAACATTCAATCATAATCATTGGTGTCAAAAAAACACAACCTCATAAATATTTTATCAAAATCCCCTTATCACTCACTGTCAAAACAGCATTATTACTTATCACATTCACACTCTAATCCAATAAATTATCATATGAAAAAATTTTGTTTTTGTCTAGCAGAATTTGCTGTTGTTAGATTTACAACTTTCTTGCCCTATCTCTCCCTTTCTTAAATATGTTCTCAAGTTAATACATTTAGATTACAAGATCCTTATGTTTCTTAGAGGATATTAAAGTAAAATTACATACTCAACATGGACATTGAAGTGACATATCTCTCAGTATGTGATAGGGCACATATGTGTCTTCTCTGGAATGAAAAACCCAGCCTCCTCAGCCTCTCCTCATGGGGAGAGTACTCCAACATCAAACCCTTATGGTGGCCCTACACTGAACTCTGTCCAGTTAACTCTTTGTCTGATACTGGGAGCTCAAAACTGGATGCAATATTGGAGACACTGTCCAAAGTGTGCTGAATAGAGGAGTATAATCTAGTGCTTCATTCAGTTTGTTTTCTGACAGAGTCCTGGAGAATTTTTTCAGAGCTGCTCCCCAGCCAGTCAAGACACAGCCTGTACAGATTGCAAGGGACTCCTTCTCCCCTGGTCCAGTAATTTGCATCTGACCTTCCTGAATTTTAGAAGCCTTCTATTAGCCTTTTCCTCCAGGCCTTCTAGGCTGCTCTGGATGGCATCACTACCCTCCCAAATACCAGATGCTTCCTCCAATTTTGTGCCATCAGTAGATCTGATAAGGATACTCCATCACCTCTTCCACTGATGAATTTGCTAAGCAGGACAGTTCCCAGGACAGATCCCTGCATTACTGCATACTGTTACTGGCCTCCAGGTAGATTATGACCAACTAACCATGACCCCCTGAGCACATTCTTTGAAGCAGTTTTTACACATGTAGCTGTTCATCCACACTGACAGTCATGCTCTAATTGGATACAAGAATATTGTGTGAGACAGTGTTGAAAGTATTGCTGAAATTAAGGTGAATGGCATCCCCTGCATCTCTTGAAAGCAGGTGCAACATTTGCCTTACCCACTTACCCTTGAACTTTCCTGATCCTCATAACCTTCTCCAAGATGTCAGAAAGCAGCCTCGCAAGAATAATTTCTCTCAGCTTCCCTGAATACAGCATGTGGATTGGTATGGGTCAAATAACTGGTCTTGATCCATTGCTGTGTATTCTTCCCCTTGAACTTGGCTTCTAGATACAGAAGCCTTGGGCACCTTGCTGGTGAAAAGACAAAGGGTGCAAGTGCATGGTGCTTATCTCTGCTTACTGTCACAGTGTCTACTCTGATGCTGCCTTGCTTTCATCTTGAAATTAAAATGGAATCTTGAAATCGGCTACATCTGAAATGACCTTCTTTGGATTACTTAATGTTGGATCCATGTCAAATCATTTTTCACTTATTTAGAGTATAGGTTCCTAACAAAAAATAACATATTTCATCTCTAATGCTGGATATTTCTAATTTATTTAGGACTGAATTTTTTTTTTTTACTTTTCCAAATTTGCAGATTAATAATGAAATAAAGCTTTTATTAGGAGAGAATTAATCTTCTTTCATAGCAGACTTTTTATCTAAAGGCTTTTAGTGTTATTTATATTCTTATGAAAAAGCTTTTTGAACAGCAATTAGGAATTCAGCTATGTTCACTTGGCCTTAGTGCTTTGTAGCTACAAAATCTGTTTTCTCGTAGAATTTCTTCTGAGTGCAATATTGCAGCAATTTTTTTCCACTCATGTCAGCAGCCCCAGTATAGAGGAAATTTCTTCAATTTCTTCAAACTTTCTTCTTACCTATTAATTTCACAATTAGGAGAGAGATACTGGTTGTCCTGAAAAATCACACTTAAAAATATCTCTCACCATTCATCCAGCTTTGATACTGAAATTATTTGAGAGATGAAAAATGTTTGTTTGATAAGGTCTCATTAGGTGGAGGAGACCCTATAAACATGTTGAAATGCTCTATTTTAACTTTGCCTGCTTAATTATTTTATATATTGCTGATGTTGGGTACTAAGCAAATCTAGAAGCCTATTTGAGAACTGGAACATCACTTAACACTATTATTTACTGTAATTTGTGATACTTTCTTATAGTTTTCTCTATAAGGTTCTCTGTGCTGTCCTGATTAGTAGACTCACTTTACCAATAATTTTGGTAACATTGCCATTCTTCAGGTTATTTTCAGACAGCCAAGGTCTTATGCTGTAGTTCAGCAGAGCCTGGTAATGTCCACACTGCAGCCCACAGGATTATATTTTTACAGTAAGAGGTTCTGTAATCAGAAAACTGTGGAACACTCTCAAGTAGATGTGAAATCCCAGCTTCATGGTGTATTTTGAGATTTAGCCCCTCAGCCTCCAACTTTGTAGGTGTGACTGCTCTTCGCTGTGTACTCTCTGCGTACTCTCATAGAGTGGAGAGCAAGGATATAAAATATCATTCTAGCCTAGGCCTATACCTAAATGAACCCTTATCAGAAATTTGGAGCTCTGCCACTACAGTGATTCACCAGAAGGGCTGATTTATAATAAAGTCTCTCCACCACCTTTTTGTGTATTCAGAGTTCTTAGCATTCCCCTGGGATTGGCTTTAAAGATCCCTAGAAGAAAACTCAGAAGCTGAAGAAATTTGCCTAAATGATTTGTAGAACCTTCTAGTGAGATGACAGATGCTGACTTTTCCCTTTTAGTCATTATGGTCCAGTTTACTTTTTAAAGAGGGTTTAGAGTGATAAAGGCCTTCATGGATGCAGATCATCAGCTGTCAGTTCAATCTGAGCAAAAGGAAACCTGTAACCAAAATGGAAGGAAAAGAGATTTGATCTAGAGTTAGATTGCTAAAAGCAGAGTAAGGTTGCAACTGGGATAGACCTCCTCATCTGCTGGGTTGGGCCTCCTAGCCCATGTGGCATGAAGACTAGGGATGGGTTGGGTAAGCAGAAGGCTTTGAACTTCAGGTTAAAGCAAGCAAGTAAATAACAGAGCGGACAGCTAATAAGATAGATAAGTCATTTATATAAATGAATGAAATAGAAAACAAGGGGTAAAAGAAATAAAAAGAAATCAAACAAAAACAAAAACAAACCAACAAACCAAACCAAAAAAAAAAAAAAAAACCAAAAAAAAAAAATCAAAAAAACCCCAAAAAAAAAAAAAAAAAAAAAACAAAACACAAAAAACAAAAAAAAAAAAAAAACCAAAAAAAAACCAAAAACCAAAACCCACAAAACCAAAAAAACCAAAAACCCAAACCCCACCAAACCTAGTATATTATTACTACTAGTAGAATGAAAAAATGTGAGAGGTCCATGAAGTAATGTTAATTATGTTGGAAGATTTGTCCTTTAACTGAGCTTGCACTTTGGCATGTATGTCCAATAACTAATCTCAGATTGTCTGTCCACAGTTTAAGCCTGTTACTACTTTTCTGTTCTCCAATTAATGAGTTTTGTAGAGATATCCCTTTAAGTATTTCCAAGGATAATTATCACATCTTCTGTATGTTATAATTATATATATATATATTCTTGATTTTCTTATACTTTCTACTTCAAAGGTTTTCTATTCTACAACAGTTAACTCTTTTTCCCCCTGTTCAACAATGCCAGTTGCTGATTCAGTGTAAAGTTTCACTTCAGAGCTGAAATAGAGCATGATAATTATTTCTGTACTTTATATTCACTTTTATTAATACTAGCCATTGTGGCAAGACGTTTTCTGTAGTAGTTACAGAATTAATTCACATTCAGTCCTTATTCCACTTTGATTTTCACCAGTTCTAACAACTACATCTTTTTCATGAACCACTTGCATTTTAAAAAAGGAGTCACTTGTCCATCATAATTTTTTTGAAGAAAATTTAAAGGAAAAAAGAATGATTGATATGCAACTTCTTGTTTAGGAAATGAGCAGCAGCAGAGAGTTTTTAAGGAGTAGGACCACTAATCTTTGCTGTAATGGATCAGAATGTTATAAATGCTTTCATTCCACTACTAACTCATGTGTAGTCACAGCTATTGTCAGTAGAACATGGGAAATTTGCCTTCACTGTTCCTTACTCAGTTACTCAAACTATGAACATCTATCATTGTCAAAACTTCCTACCCTTCCTGAGTGGCACAGTTATGTTCAGTTCAAAATAAGCATTGTTGTATTTAATTCTAGATTAGCCACACACAGGGAATGAAGAGTCCTAACCTATTTTCCCACATAGCTGTCCCAAGATTAGGCACAGCATAGCTTCAAATTCTAGGCAACTATTACTTGACTTGTGCTTGAATTTAGCTGCCTCAAGAAAGTTGAGATTGATGTGTAATACTAAAATGAAATGCAAACAAATTGTTTGCAACTGTGTGAAACAAATAGGCGACAATGAAATGTTAGCAGATTTTGAGTGCATAGGCAATATAGCTATTTATTAACTATAATAACTTCAGCATCCTTTATAGAAAGGGGAAAATTACTGTGAATATTTTAATTTAACTTTACAACCACATGAACTAAAGAAGGAAGGAAGTTGAATTCAGGAATCTGTATAACCACTAATTAGTTTCTTGTGCAGAGACAGGACTTTAAATTCATAAAGTTAATTTGCTATTTCATGATTTCATAATATTTTCTGTGTTTATTAGACTCATAAGCAAGTTTTATTAGAAATTGATGTGTGTTGAAATAGTTGCATACCAGAAGTAGACTTTCACTAGATGAGGCCCTGAATCACAGGTACAGCTAACCCACATATGCAGATGTCTTCGTCATAAAACTAATTCATTAACAGAACTTCATGGTTGTTAAAAAAACAAATAACGTCACAAAGAAGCCAATGAATGGAATTACTTTTAATAGGAAGCCAAAATGGTTAAAAAATGTAAAAGGCACAAACAAAAAAATGAATACTTAAGCAGTCAGTGATTGATAGTTCATCTTTTGAATTCAAATTCATATCATGTTTTAAACGAAACCCATATTATTTTCCATTTACAAATCTCCATTGAAAGGCCTTAGTGTATTTATTTATCTGTTTCTAAAGATTCACTAAATGGCTATATCCTAAAGAATCTGGCTACTTGGTCCTCCCTCTACCACAAATATTCCAGTTTAGTAATCCTTCCAATGCACTTTGTTAGGATTAGGCCACTGATGAAATAAACCATAGCTGTTCTTTTCCTTGTATTTTGCACCAAGTAACTGCCAGACAAACATCAGAGCAAATTTTGGTAGCAGAGATGAGAACCATTGCTCTGCTTTGCCAACTGAACACACAAAGGTAGAGAATTATATTTCTCCTGATGCTCGTTCCTCTCAGTCCATAAATCATAGAGTCACAGATTACTTTGAATTTGAAGGAACCATTTGAATGTCACAAAGCCTAACCCTCTGAAATGAGCAGAGACTTGTTTAACTAGGTCTGATTGCACACAGCCCCATCCGACCTGGCCATGAGCATTTCCTAGGATGGGGCCTCTGTCTCTTTTCTGGGCAACCTGTGCCAGTGCTTCACCATCCTCATTACAAAAAAAATTATATGCAATCTAAACTGACCCTCCTTCTGTTTAAAACCATTACTCCTTGTCCTATCACACCAGGCTCTGCTAAAATTTGTCTCCCTCTGTCTTATAGGCCCCTTTCAGGAACTGAAATGCCACAGTGAGGCCTGTCTGGAGCCTTATACTTTTCCAGGGTGAACAACTCTCTCAGCCTTTCCTCATGGGAGAAGTTGTGTTCCTTTCTAAACAGTAAAACAGTTTTAACAAGGCTACAGATTTTGTTCTGTTATTGTAAAGTTTTAGGATGCTCTTTTCTCGCCAAGAAATGAGGGTGAGAGGAACTTGGAATCCAACTGTCCAAGTGCTTGAAGAAAGCTGCCCTAAATCTGGGACTTATAAAAAGAGTAGAAAGAAGACACTGACATAATTTCTTCTAGTAGTGTTTTAGAAACAAAGCAGTAGCTTTGATTAGCCTTTTGTAAATATAGCTGCTAGAAAAATAGTCTGTTTCTGGACAAAGTTATTACTGCCACATAGATGTAATGTATAATTTCAACTCCAAAAAAAGTGGGGAGTGTTGCTACATCCAGTGTTTTGTTTTGACCTTATAATCATCCAAAGCCTTTATTTGATTTATGTGCACTTACATATTTCTCAAAAACAAGCACAGTTACTTTAACAATCACCTTAGAAATCTCTTGCACAACTAGAAACTGACTAAAGAAAACATGAGGTAGCTGTAAGAGTAAAGTCATGATGTCTATATATATTGGGTTTTCTCACAGCTACAGAGAATTAAAAAAAGATTCTTAAAGCAAGTGTAAGAGACCACAGTAAATGAGAGCCCAGAATGGCCCAGTCTATTAAACAGAAGTGTCATATTCAAAATTCACATACAGTACATTCCTACATGCACAAGAATAGGTGCTCTTTGTGCTGTTTGAAATAGCTCAAAGAACACTTAAAATTAAATCCAGGCAGCTGAATTTACCTTTTTTTTTTTCTTTGATGAAACAGATGTTTTCCTCCCACTGTGTGAGAATATCTTTAATGACACAGAGCTATCATAACATCACATTTTCTTTTCTATTAAAGGAAGGGTATCACAAAGCCAGGCAGCAGAATCAGTGGCTGAGCCTACACCTGCTGATTTTGCCAGGCAGCAAATTTCCTTCCATGAAGTTCAAACATTCACAATACAAAGATAAGTGTAGAGGGAGAGTTTGCTATCACACTGCAGCTTTTTTTGAAGATTAAAACCGAGTATGGACACTTTCTGCTGTGATGGGTGCTATCAGAAGTCTGGTTAAGATACCCAAAGAAATCTAGTATCCTAATACCTGATATTCCACTGATAGTTAGTGTAGGAAGAAACAAAGAAATACATATTAAAATTGCTGCTGTGCAAATCCTGTGTTATTAAATGTTGCAAGTCATTAGATATGTGAGATTTCAGTGATTCAGTGTTACTAGACTCGAAGATCTTTATGTTAAAAGGGATTTATGCTTCAGGTTGAAATTGATTGTTGTACCTGACTGATTTGAATTACAATGATGTCTTTTTATTTTCTAGCAGAGAAGAAGTATCTGCTGAGAGCACCTACAAATCCACAATCTTTAAAAAACCTAATACTCTTCACACGTTAATCCACATTTTAAAATATTACTAGTTTTGTGTCCAGGAATTTTGACTTGTGAATTATTGGTGAATGTGTGGTCAGCTCCTCCTTTATTTAGTACAAGTGTGTAGACATGAAAGTATATTAACCACAGATTAGTTGACAAAGCAGTTATTTTAAAAATGTGGTTTCCTTCTTGCCTAGCTTTTTGTATCACATTAGATATGGATGAGGATAAGCAGATAATGAAGTTACAAGATACTAAGTTATCAGGAAGAATTTTAGCAAGTAAAATGGTCACTGTCATGCATGTAACAATTCTTATATAGTTTACCTTAAAGTTTATTGTTGAAGACTATTTAGATAAGAATCGGTGGGGTTTTTTTCTTTTCTCAAATGATATTTGTTCATAAACATATCTAAATATACATGTTTCATATAGATACATATGTATATCAATACAGAAGCATCAGAAACACAGGTACACACACATACTCACTGTCTCTTCTATGCTGTTATTGTATCTGAACTGCTGCTTCTGCTTTTTTAAACTGTCTTATCAAAAGACATTGTCGTGCACAGGTACCCTTCAGCTTTGGTAAAGTGCTAGAAATTCAATCATACTAGCAGTGCCGTACTTGCTTATTTATAATTGAAGGAAATAAAAAATGCCTCTGTTTCCTAACAGGCCTCCTTTGACAGATGAACTCCTATTAAGTTCAGCTTAATAAGGCACCGAGTCCAGAACAGCCATTGGGGATCACTTGTGTAGAATCAGGAGATGTAAAAGGCAGCAGTCACAGATGAACATCAAACAACAGCACACAGGGAGCAAACTCATCTAAGCTCTGTCTTGCAACAGAGCAATGGCTAAAACACATGATGAGGGTGCCCACACCAGCACCCCAACACCTTTAAACAGTTATGGGCTCATTCCAGGGATGTTGTCAGTGCTCAGACAATGACTCAACGTGCATGTACACACACATCCCCTCTTTTTCCCTTCCCCTTTACCCATTTACCCATTTACCAATTTACCCTTTTACCCAAAACGCACTGCCATGTGCTTATATACTACATCAGGGACTATTATGCCAATTTCCATGCCAATTGTTTAATTTACTAACAAGACTTTCTGGCAGTTGGCGGATGCTTGGACTTTGACGCTCCTTTCAACCATGAGCACTTTAGGAGTCCCAGGTGCTTCCTTCTCCTGCACAGTGAGTCGTCACAGGGTGCAGGGATCACTCATGGGTACCCTGAAGAGCAAAACCAGTCGCTGCCACGGGGGAAGGTCGCAGGAGGTCTCCCGGGAACTGCAGCTGTTCCCAGGGAGGGCTTTCCCGCAGCAGCGGGTCCATGCTGTGCCGGGGGCGGTGTGGGGAATGCTCCTGGCACAAGGGCTCCCTGGGCATGTTCACGCCGTGCCCTCCTACTCGTGTGTGCTTCAGATAAAAGCGTTATCCAAACAAGATTACAGGATCACAGATGTGTACAGAAATCCAGATTTTGGAGTGCTGTGATATATTTGAAAGGTCCTGGATAACTAAACTTGACAGCTGCCTGCAGCATCTTTATCTGCCCTTTCTTCAATAGTTGCCACTTCCTTTTTTTTTCCTCCTTTTTTACTGTTTCAAGATGTGACATTTCCTTTGGTCATTTTTCACACATTTTTATGTTTTAGTTTGGATGAAAAATCAGAAACATAGAAACTGTAAGATAAAATAATTAACCTTCATATTAGAAAAGAACCTTTATAAAACTTACAAAATAAATGTTTCTAAAGTCTGTGCCATATATAAGCATCACTGTATCAGATAATAGATTCATTGGCACCTGTTTGATACCTGAATGGCAGTTCTGCCCAAATATCTGTTGCACTGTTGCTAGCTACTCACTAGCCATTTATAGATACGCTATTCTTATTTAGAGTATTTCCTGCCTATTTTCCATATTGACATACTATGAATTTACTATGAATTTCATGTGATACATATAAAAGTTCAACTATGCAGACCAGCAAAACACAACTTTTTAGGAGAACAGGAAATTCAAAAGTAATGAGGATTTGATGCAAAGAAAAAGGAAAGGTTGTGGCATAAAACAGAAAGGAGACAGAGTACAGCAATCTCTGTAACCATGTTGTAGATCAGATATTTCCCTAGTACAGTTCAGAAGCAATATAATCACAGGTTGGCCATTGTTTGCCTGGATGTCCTTTGAAGTTTATATATATTTTTGTAACTTAAATATTGGCGTCAGTTCCTGGGACGATAATGTAGAACTCAGACAGAAGAAACTTTGCTATCTGAATCTTTTCACAGAAGCATATCACCAAATGCTTTAGAAGTTTTATAGCAATTGGTACATTGGTGGAATCACAAATTTTGGACTTGCTGTGCCGGTAATGCCAGAGAAGAATAAAATGATTTAAAAACAAAAAGTTGTTGTGTATAAAGAATCATAGAACTAACCAGCATTGATGTATTGAAAGTGTTTAGAACAGAAACGTTTCAATAAGGCTGCAAGCAATTGTGTCTATGCACATGACAGCAATATCCATAATCTTTCTCATGTTCTCAAAATAAGCCCCTTTACAATTTCACTGAGCAACTACATGCTGCTCATGCTTTTCATCTGTGTTCATAGTTAAATAGGAGAAACCGTGCCCCTGGCCAGTTTTTATATAGCGCTTTAGCTGTTACAAAATTAATTTCAAATACAGCTTTTCCAGGGTAAGAGGATTAAAACATACATATTTTACTTTTCCGGATAGACTTAATCACCAGTGGCAGACCATTCTATGTGATAGAATCCTTCCAATCTCCTGTTGACTATGGGCCGCACTCCAGAAATAATGTAATGAGTCCCAAAAAAACATTCTAGAGGGAAAGTGTTCTAAATTTAATGACTAGAACATTGAAAGGAGGGTATAAATTTTCATTCTTCCAAGTGAGACCTGCAGATGCCGGTCAACAGTTGGCACTGTGCCCAGTTGACTAAGAAGGCTGATGGCATCTTGACTTGCATGAAAAATAATCAGGCCAGCAGGACCAGGGCAGTGATTTTTCCCCTGTATTCAGCACCTGGAATCCTACACCCAGCTCTGGGCCCCTCACTACCATAAAAACATTGAGGGGCCAGAGCGTGTCCAGAGAAGGGCAATGGAGCTGGGGAAGGGCCTGGAGAACAAATCTTAAAAGGAACGAACCGGCTGAGGGAGCTGGGATTATTCAGCCTGGAGGACAGGAGGCTTAAGTGGGTCTTATTTTTCTATACAAACCACCTGTTGTAGCCAGTCAGTCTCTGCTGCCCAGCCACCAGCCTAAAGGAGTTCAGGAAGCATTTGAAAATTCTCTCTAGCACATGGTGTGACACTTGGGTTGGACTGGATGATTCTTGTGGGTCTCTTTCAATGCATATTCTGTGATTCATTATTTGGGTAACACTAACAAACATGAAAATGCTTAGTTTCTGTACATAGGAAATTTAACAAATTTATTGCAAAGAACATTGTAACATTTGTGAACTTTCTTTCGTCATCTTGAATTACCAAATGCCTGTGGGAAGCTCTTAGCAATATTATAGCTCTGAATTATAACTTGTGGTAAGATATATTTTGCAATAAACTTCCATAGGTTTTTTTGGGTGATTTGGTTTGGTTTTCATGAACACATTACAGTGTTTTTCAAGATCTTGTGTTTGTCCTGTGGTGAGTTTGCTGGATATCTGCAAGTATAACACATGTATAAATACACATGGGAACACAGACAGATGCACCACAATTCTTACATGTATGCTGAGATTTACACTAGCTAGAAAGCATTTGGGCTGTCATTGTTCAACTGAGTGCCTAAATAAACCATGGACCTGGCAGTAAAGCTCCTTATTTAGATAAATGCTTTAATATTAAACCTGGCTGTCCCATTCAAAGGCAAAGAATGCACAGAAGTTTTTAAAAAGGAGTGTTAAAGCAGACTTCCAGAGCAGCATTGCCAATGAACTTGCATTTATTGATCCCAATACTGTGTCTTTAATATCTCTTAACAATATAATGAGCAGAGCCACAACGAAGCCAGATAAGCCACAGGAAAGCCGTACCTATGTCACAGCCCGAGCTTGCTCTCATTCCATTTCTCAACAAATCCAGGCTGGTGTGGTTCTGAACATGCAAAGGACTCTCACCGGGGGCAGAAAGTTGAAAAATTAGTTCAGATGTTTTCACAGAAACCTCAGAATATTTGATGCTGGCAGGTACCTCTGGAGATTCTCTAGTCCATCCTTCCTGTTCAGAGTGAAAGACTGACCCTTCACACTCACATCCCACCCTTAGGAAGTATGTAGCAGTTTCATTTCCACTGCAAAGGGTAAGAACAAGAGATTGCAATTGAACAAAATTATCTTCATCTGCAGAGTAAAGGTTTCTTGCCTCCCCATAAAATATCCTCTGCTTTCAAAACCTCTTGATTTTGAGTAAATCTTTCTATATTTTTAACTTTCAGTTTTGAGATCAATATAGTCTATTTGTCCACCTCAATTTAACAAGCTCAGTAATCCTTCAAACTAATCCCATTGAAATTGCTTCCATGTTTTAGCAATGAATTAAAAAAGAGAGAAGGAAAAAAAAAATCATTCTGCACACTCAGATCATATCAGGTCTGTACAGTGAAGCTAGGCAGCTGCTGTCAAAAGCATTGGCAGAAACAGTGACTGCTTAAAGGCTCAGTCCCAGACTGAATTTGTGCTGTTCTAATTTCACTACCAGACACGAAGTAATTCCACATTGCAGCTATGGAAAACATTTTTGTCAGGAACATTGATAGGAGGAATAAAATGCTTTGTTAATTTAATTTTGCATTTGCATAAAGACATGTGATTTATAGTTTATATTGAATCTCTTTACTTATGGATGAGTTCTTAAAAGAGAAAGCAATGTGTTGAACTATTAAGATCACATCTTTAAAAACATAAAATTAGTCTCAAAGTTTGGCATATAATGATAGAATTTCAGAACTCAGAATCCAAACAAAAAGATAAATATCTTAACCTAAGCAGTTGATATAGTTATAGTAGCAGGAATTAATGTTGCAAAAAGAATAAAAATGTTGACAACAAGTCAAGAAGTATTAGATTCCTATGGAGTTTAACTTCATTGCAAAGTATGTGAAAAATTGTAGAATCAATTACTCCCTCTTAACATAAATTTTTAGTTTGCAGTATTGCCACTTACAGTATCAGTGAAGAAAAATTGGCAAAACTTTGGAGTGATTATATCCACCTGACGATGGGCTGGAGAGAATCTCCACAGCTTTTAATTTTCTTCCTCTGTTTGTCTGCCATACACTTCATCTTCTTTCAAACTGACTGTTTTGGATCAGAGTCAAATCCCCTCATGCTGTCTGTAAATCTGTGACTAGAAGTTCTAATTCAGGTCAAGGTGCACCAGTCAGACATTCAGAGATAGCTTGAAATTGTTCAGAAATACTGTGAAAGTTATGTGCTACTGCAGTGTGCTATAACAGGTTAAAAAAAACCCTTCAAATATTTACCTGTAATAAGGAAATATAACTATGTCTTGTCTTCCCCAAATGAAACTGCCTGTAAACTCTTCAAATCATTTGACAACCTAAGTTTTCATGAAAGTGAATCTGTTTCAACTGTTTCTTTCTGTCTCTACAATCAATTTGGGTGTGAAAGAGCAGGAGCCCCTTTGCCAGTTAAGAAACAGAAACAAGCATTCTGTCTCTCAGCATCTTCCCCAGGCTGGCAGACTACAGCTCCTATTTCTCCTTCAGAAGCCAGGAAGATCTCTGTCTGCTCCAAATGGCTGGTCAAGTAGTGCTTTGCTCAGTCTTCTGGCAACCTAGATTCCTCTCTTAATTTTGATTTAATGCATTATTCACCAGATCCCTTTTCTCTGACTTGTGTAATGCTGTTACTCAAAAAGTGCCTGAGTACATTTCAGCATGATTAATTGAACCTCAGAAGTGAAGGAGGGTGGGATTCATATACACTTGGCACTGAGTAGCCCCTATTTAGAGGAATAGCTGGAGACCATCTGAAAACAGAGTTAATTTTTTTCAGCAGTTTTTAAAAAAACACAAATGAAGAGAGAATTGCATGAGTGGCTGTGCAATTTGCTATTATTAATGATATATTTTTGTTTAAATACAAGGCACAGGAAGAGATATCACAATGCATATTGAGAAATTAAATTAAAAATAAGTAAAGGGAGTAGAAATGGGTAAAATTATTTTTCCCTCTTCAGAAGAGATATTTTCAAATTTAGTAAAGTACATGAGCATTTTCACTCTCAGATCAGTGAGGAAAAAACAAACAGTAAGGTTCTAACCTTTGCTCTTCTGACAGTCTCTGGCTTAGATTCCCATTTATCTGTGTTGCGACTTTTGTATGGCCTGAGTAGTCTTTTCCCACACCAGGGAAGGCTCTTATATGTCTTTGTGGTATACAAGAACAAGGCCTCAATGAAGCATTCTCTTCCTGCAATTCCATTGCTAATTCTATAGAAAATAGAGTAAAATCCTGATGAGATATTTTAGATAACTTTTTCATTGTACAAATGTAGTTTCTACAGATAAAACATCTAACAGGAATATAGATTGGTAACATTTTTCAATGGGAGAAATCTGAGTATATTATTTAAATAATATTTTTACTATTTTATTGAGGTATTTCAATTTCATAAATAAGAAAGTAAATAAAGGCAAAATAAGCATTATGCATGTAGAGGTTTTTCTTTTCCTACTTTTTGATATTATGTATATTTCACTTTCTCAGGAATTTTTTACTTTGTCTTCATGGTCAAGTTTCAATTTATTTGTGGAGGGGTTGGGGGTTTTTTAAATGTTGGGAGTTTTTATGAAAGGAAAATGTTGACTCCTTCCTATCTTTCTAAACTGATTGTAAAAATATGGAAGAAGAATAAGAGGAACAGACGAGCATTAATATTTGTGAACAAGTTGTAAATATTCCCAAACACAATAAAACTTATTTTAAAAATTAAGATAAAACCATAGGAGCAATTTTCTGTCTTCACTCTCTGCATACTTGTAGATAAATAAGACTACAGCTGTAGCTGAAAAGTATTTTCTTTCCAGCAGAGGGACTGTAAGAGCTAAATGTGAATGTGTTAACTGAATTATCTCCATGCAAATAGAGCTGATAAGATTGAAAAATAACCATAAAGGTAACAAAATTAAAACATTTAGAGTAGATTAGGTGCTTGGATTTATGCCCATAGCAAATATAGCAAATAAGGTAACAATAATGAGGACATTCAGAGATTGCCCTGTGCTATTATGGGAGGAAAAGGTAAGCTCTGTGATTTTTACTGAGAATATTGCCATGATAATGCCAAGTGGTCAGTGTTTTGTGTTGCAAACTGATTGTCACATGTGCTGCAAAATGGGCAGTCATACAAGTGATCCACCTTAATTTTAAGTGAGCACATATTTTACACAAACATGATCATTAAATAACAACAGTATGATTCTGAGTTAGTAGGACAGTGCAGCCTGCTTCGTTCATGAGCATAAGCAACAGTTCAAAGGAAGTGATTCTCCCCCTCTGCTCTGCTCTTGTGAGGCCCCAAACAGAGTATTGCATCTAGTTCTGGTGTCCCCATACAACAAGGACATAGAACTGTTGGAGCAAGTCCAGAAAGGAACTGAAGCACCTCAGCTGTTCCTCTTGGAGAAGAGAAACTTGTGTGGAGAGCTCTCAGTAACCTTCCAGTATTTGAAGGGGTCCTTCAGGGGGACGGAGAGGAGCTCTTTGTCAGGAACTGTAGTGATAGGACAAGAAATAATGGCCACCACTGGGGTGGTGAGACACTAGATCAGGTTGCCCAGAGGTGTGGATGCCCCATCCCAGGCAAAATTCAAGGCCTGTTAGAACAAGGCCCTGAGCAACCCGGTCTAGTGAGATGTGTCCCTGTCCATGGCAGGGGGATTGGAACTAGATGATCTTTAAGGTCCCACCCAACCCTTACCATTCTTTGATTCCCTTATTTATTTCAGTAGAAGCTTCTGAAGACAGTGCTATTTTTTAATCTTTTTTTTCCTTCTTGGAACATCTTCCTTCTTGGTGGTATCTAAAGCAAAAGCAGACGTCTCTATGTTCAAGAAGGATAATGAGTGTCAAATGCTTTTCCTTCCCTTCATACTTCTGGGAAATTCTATTCTCTTTTATGTCATCATGAATACAGACTTGTCAGTACTCAGCAGACTGAAATTATTTTCTAAAATTGTAAATGCTTAAATTCAAATCATGGAAAGTACAATTTCATGTTCATATACCTTGTCACCATCTTCACATTGTTAGTTATGAGAAGGCCACTTCTCCTACATAGAGTGATGTAAATTCAGTGTTTACAAAGGAAGACATGTGGGGATCTTATTGAATAATTGAATAACTCTTTCATACCATAATATGCTAAAATAAATTCTCACATGCTTGATATCTCTAGACAGGAGGGATCCAAGGCCTTTGTATTTATTCAGACCACTTAGGAACCTGCTGAAAAGAGAAAAGGAAAAAAAAAGAAAAGGACACTTTTATTCTCCCAGGGAGAGAACAGAGCATTTCTTTGTATTGTGCCTCGATCAAGAATACTGCATCCAGCTGAGCCTAATCAAACAGAGAGAAATACGTGGCAGTGTTTGTGTGCAGAACACACACACACTCCAAGACACGGTATGAGGCATAATGCCTGCTGTCAGAGTTTTTCACCCCTGCAGCATATTATTTTTTTAAAACCCATTATATCTCATACAGATTCTGTTAGTGACTTTTTAATTTTTTTTTTAACTCAATGCATCTTTTCATGTTTTAGAGATTCTTTAGGAGAAAAGACTTTCTTTCTGTCTCAGAGATGAAGCATTAAGATGGCAGTCAGAAGACAGTTATTTCTTTCCCTATCTCTGATGTTGACTGAGTGTGTTACCTTGGAGGATTCAACTTTTCTCTCTGAGACTCAGTTTCTGACATCAAAAACTGATTAGATACCAAATTTCAACATGAATATCAGTTGATATTTATGTGAGATATTGAAAAAAAAACATGAAAACACAAGTAGGTTATAACACTGCCTCCTGCAGTTTCCAGTGATGTGCAATACTCAATGACAGAAAATGGCTAGGCCTGTTTTGAAGGAGATAGAAATCTGGTTTTAATACTCCACAGTTGTTTTACTTTGATACTATGGACTCACACAGTTCATGTATGAACTCATGCAAGTTTTTAGCATCAACAGTATTCCGTACCAAAGATATGCTGAATGAAGAAATTGTTTATATGTTACCATCTTCTCTTTCTGGATATTATTTAGTTCTTATAATATGTATTTCCCATGCATTTACCTTATGATATATGTGAGTTTATATATCTTTGCATAACTCCTTCATTTTCCCCCTTATCTGGGCTGGAAAGCTATTATTTATTCAATAATTTCTTCTACAGTTTGATACTTTTAAACATTTTTCATCATGCACCTTGTTATGTGAAAGGCAGCTTTCCTTGAACTCTTTATATTGGATCAATCTATCTGCATGGCCAAGAAAGACAAGACCCTTGTGCTCAACCAGCACCCTATTCTGTAGACCTCACTGAACAGCCCATTGTATTGAAGTGTGCTTCAACTAATTTACACAGGGTCATGCACCTGCACTTCTATTTGGAATATTGTCAGTTTTGTCAACTCTGTTATCTGCTGCCAGATGCTTCTATTGCCCTTAAACGATTCACAGTAAGCAATGTACAGAATAAAACTCTTTATTAATAAACACACTGTTAGTAAAAGACTGTGATGGGTTGTTCAGAGATTGCAGAAATTATCTTGAACTGATATGCAGACAAGCTCCTATCGCAAATGAAATCTAGCTTGAGCTAATAATTTACTCTGCATAGGATAAAGTTCTTACCCAATACATGTCCCAAGGAGGGAGAACACAAGTTCACATTGCTGACCCATCCCAGAAGTTACAATGGAGTATTCTCTGATGTCCCCTGCCACACAGATCATTGAAGGAGGGGAAAAGGTAATTTAAAAGGTCATATGAGTTCATGTTTAGGTGGAGTTTAACTGACTCTAATGGGGGCCTGTAAAGTAAAATGCATTCTTGAGTTAATGAAGTGAAATTCAGTTTTTGATTATCATCTAAATCATTCTTTGACTTAGCTCCCATTAGCAGCATGTTTTTAGATGGAGGATGACCACAACACCTCTGTGTTGCTCAGTCCTTTGCTTCATATCTGCAGTGTTCCTGCTTTTTGGGTATGCAGACAGTTTGCCCTTGGTGAGCTATGGCCAAGACCTACACTTGTTGCTGACCTTTGTTTTTTTGTCTTCTTCTCATACATGTACAGACCTTTTTTAGTTCTGCTATTATGTTTTTGCCAGAAAGAATTATAGAAAACAATCAGATGTACATACACCACAAATTTTGACAAAAAGGGGCATAATGAAGTTTTCTACTCTGTTTGCCTTTTTTTTTTTTCATAATAATTCATAGAATTAAATTTGCTTTCTTGGCTGGTCTTGCACTAACCTGATATTTTCATAGAGCTGTGTGTTATGACCCAGAAATTTCATTTCTCAGTAATGATTGTTACCTGTCAACCCATTGCCATTTGCACAAAGATTTGTCTTTGTTTTTTATTAATTCTGTTCAAGTTCCAGATGTGTCTGATCCCTAATCTCTGCCAAGATCCAAGAGTCTTCTATGCCCAGTAACTCTCTTAATTCCAATGTGGATTTTATTATATTTGTTATCCTCCAGTGACTTCTCTTGGCACTTTATTACTCAGTATACACAATCCACAGAGAGAAGGATTTAAATATCCAAGGCAGCTCCTCTGTGTTACCTTGAGAATAGTTAATTATTTGTACAAAAGGAAGCAGTCCCCAAAAAAACAAGACAGACTGAAAGGATGCTAAATTTAATAGAATTCTATATTCAGGAGAAAGATATTTGTGGAAAAGTGCCCCAAAGTTTTCTGCACTGGCTATTAAGGACACAACTTCTTTCATGTGTTCTTGTTCACCCACTTGGCTCAGATCAGCCAGAGCATTCAGCCAAGCATTTATGGAGGTAACGCAAGGATTCCAACAAGAGCATCCATCATTTGAGGTAAATTCCCCAGTTAAAATGAACTAGTAGTTGCAGAGTTTTAAGAAAAGTCTATTTCTTTTTCTAATTTGGACAATACACGCTTTACTGAATCAAATAAACTTTTGGATAAAGTTATGGGATAATAAGAAGTCATGCTCACAAAAAAGTGAGTATGGAATAGTAAGAAAGTAAAGGAGCATGTGAAAAAAAATTCCCCTGCAGTTAAAAAGGAAATAAATAAAATATAACTATGAAAAGCAAAAGGATTAAGATAAAAGAAGCTTTAAATTCCATCTGAAATTTTAAGATTGCTTGCAGCCACCAATAAGACAAAATCTGGATTCTGTGTTTACATTTCTGTGTTTTTTATTGGAGTCACAATAAAGTCTTTGTAGTAAATGCAGCCTCGTCCCAGGGCATTGAGCACCTCCATGGGCCCAAGGTTGGGATGTTTTCCTCCAGGCGGTTGTGGCTCAGCAGGGCCAGGAGGAATATGGATGCATGACAGCCAGAGCTGGACCTGGAGCGTTGGTAGGACCTTCAATAGAAAGCACCTTCCCAGCCAGTCCATCCCATGGCCCCTGGGTGACCACTGGGAGGTAACCCTCAACTGCCCTGGCTCTTTACTGACACAGATCCTTATCAGCTGAATCTCCAGGAGCACCTGGGGATACTCTCATGGCCCTTTCAATATCTTCTACTCCAAAACTTCCTCAGTAGCTACCAGAGACCACTGTCATTGTACTTGATATGGACTCCAATGTATGCAAAATGCTTTGAGATTATCCACAAGGTGAAGCTCATTAAGCATTATGGACAAGGACCTACTATTTTCTAAATAGCCATTGACAGGGTTTAGGCATGGACCTGTTTAAAACTGTGCAAACTGAAGCATATCTTATAAACCTGAAGCAAACCTTATAAACAGGACTTCGGGTGTGAAGATAATTCTAATGTTTAAAATGTAAAGGATGAAAAATTTAAGCTGGTTTGGAATTAAGCAGTAGGTTAGAGAGAAAAGGAAAAATTTCATAACTGAGAAATTAACTACTTGAATTCTGTTTCAGTAATTTGTGGTATCTTCTTTATCTCCTGGGCCTCATTTCTTTGGAAACTGATGCAAAAATGAACTACAGTTAACCTTCCAGGTAATGTCTTATCTGTGAAATCTGTCTCTTCCTACAATGCTATTACACATTTAAATAAACCCTAGAATTAATGATGGGAATAGGGGCCTTTAATCTGAACACCTACAGATGAAGTTTTGCTTCTTTGCTTGTTTTCTGTCACTGGCAAAACTGTGTTCTTTGTTACTTTGACAGCTTTCATGGGCTTGAGAAAAAATTCTGTCCCACCACTCAATTGCACAGTAGCTGATATTTGCTGACAAGAAAGAGTTCTGTCAGATAGGGAAGAGTGCTGAGCTTTAGTTGCTCAGCATTCTTCAGAGGTTCATACCTCTTTTATTATAGGCAATGTCTTCACATAACTTCAATTTAGATGGAATTTACCTTGCTGTAAATTCAGACTATAAGGTTTTGTTATGACAGGGACAGAGGAATCAACTACCTGCAGTGGTTCTGGATACTGAAATTCACTGAAGAACCTTCAGGCTTTTTCCTTGTTTGATTATCTCATACCCTTGCTCTAAAAAGTGCTATGTTCCCTAGCTTTCAGTTTCCCTTCCCCTCAGAGAGAACTCTCCTGCCCAGGGAACCAGGCAGACAGTCAGGGCTGGACAGCAGCTTGGAGTTTCAGCCCAAGTCCCTGGGTATCCCCAGCATTTATCTCTGACCCATCTCTGACCTCCATGGTCATTCTTCAGTTCCAGTATCTTCGCTTCAATCACACAGAAACATTGAATCCAACCTCTGACTGGTCACCAGCAGGTCAAATAGACCTTAGCACTAAGTGCCCCATCCAGTCATTTCTTAAATACCTCCAGGGATGGTGACTCCAACACCTTCTTTCAAGACCACTCCAATGCTTGACAACCCTATTCATAAAGAAATTTTTCCTTATGTCCCACCTGAACTTTCCCTGGTGCCCTCTGAGACCATTTCTTCTTGCTCTGTTACTGTTGCCTGGGATAAGAAGTGATAAGGCTTTTGTGTGATTGTCTGTGTACAAAAATACTTTGAAAAGAAATATGATTGTATTTATATAACAGCAGCATGCCTCTGTATCCCCAAATCAGACCATTCACAACCTTTTCAGACCCCTTTTTTCTTTCTGAGACCAGTTCTCAAGAGGTCTTATTTTTAACAGTGTCTTTCTTTCCAGAAGCCCCAATCCTTAGCTTTCCAACTTAATTAGCATATGTGCACATGCATAGCGTCCTAATGGGTGCTTCTCTCTCATGTTTCTTTTCATTGTAGGATTCAGAATGTGTCACTTTTCCTCAGTTCAAGTGTTATCAGAAATCGTGACCAGTTCACCCTGCTTGCAGCTATCAAGTTTCTACTTGAAAATGCAAAAGCTCAATTCCAGACATTCACCCATACAGACACACATAACAAATTATCTGCTGCCTGTTTTCATCACCTACAACAGATTTAGACAGCTGCTTCTATACCAATCATGCCAGACTGCCTTCCATGGCAAGAGAATAAAAGACCTTTTTAGGGTATCTCATCTACTTTAAAAGTGCCATTTGAAGATGTCATGGACTGAGCAATGGAAATGCCAGTTGTCTTCTTTGGTCAAGTAAAGAAAACAATGGGGTCTGGCCTACAGCAATCTTGATCAGGTGGCTTCTGTTTTTCACAGCTGATTACAATGTAAAGATGCAAGTATTTTTCTACCTAGTTTGGAAAGCCAAAGGGTTGAGGTTTAAACAGGTCTGATCAGGTGTGAACACAGCGCAGCATTGCGGGTACCAAGAGAACACTGAGGTAATAAAGGGAGTTCATGGGTGCCTCAGGCTTCTTTACAGTCAGCAATGACTAAGAGAGATTGTTCTGGACCTCAGTTTTACTTCTAAATATGTAGAAGACTAACTTAATTCTTCTTGGTCCTTAAACTGCTTTTTGGATCTCGCTTACTGGTTGGTTTTGTGTTTGAATTTCTTTTTTCTCAGATGCTTTTTTCTAATACAATCCTTTTTGAAAAAAAATTGATAACAGAATTGAACCAAGATGATCTTCACCTGTTCTTTTCTCTTTCATTAGGCTCTGGACTCGTGATGTTGTATTCATGCATAACTATTTTTGGTTTGAGATTTTTTTCTTCTAAACTTTCAAGCTCCTACAGACAGCAAATAATTTGCATTATATTTTAAGTACACAGTGGAACATAGTGAACCTCAGAGTTAAAAAAAAGAAACCAAAAAAAAAAAAAAAAAACCCAAAAACCCCACCCCAAACCTTTTAGAACAATAGGCTTATTCAAACAATTATGTGTATGCCTTTGGTAAGTATTTTTATATATAAAGAGATAAGAAAAGCCAAACTCTAATACAGGTATTTTGTTATTCCTTTTGACATTCATGTCCATTAAAGCAGCTTAAAGTCAGACTGAACTTTTCTTTTGGCTTTAGGGAATGGCATGTATCCATTTTATTTTCCTGTTCTTCTTTGGCAACTACTCCAATGTCTATTTATTTAAAATTCAAGGTGCACTTACTAATTAGTGCCAGAGGAACTGTAATCTTAATAGGTCATATATGTCAGACTGTTTTATATGCACCTAGGAATATATAAACATGGGGAGGGGGGTTATTTGTCAGATTTGATAACAGGTAAATAGTTTAAACTTGTGACTTAAAAATTAGAATATGTCAAATGAAAGCCCAGTGTACATGCAGAAGTTTAAGGGACTGAGGTGACAATAGCGGTCCCAAGGGAATATTTTACTTCTTTATTTTCTTTGGTATATGTAGTAAATCAATTTCAGTATATTTAAATAGGTCTTTTGTATGCAATATTTTATTATCTGAATGTCTTTTGGATGGGATAGCTTTTGAATATAGTGAACTAGAAAAAACAGACTCAAAATTATATACTGCTCTTTGTTCTAATTGCTGTAAATTTATCATTTGGGAAGGAGGAATAAGAAAACACAGTGGTTTTGTACTGTAGAAATATATTAATCTGCATATGTTACTGGCACCAAGTATTTGAGTTCATTTACTGGGAGCAGTGGGAGAGTCTAGCTTTTACTCTAGCACTCATGGGGCAAAGTATGTACTCCAAGTCAGCTGAAGGTGGTCATGGGGAATGACAGTACTATCTCCTCAAAGGCTCTATTTCACATGCTTAATGCATTTGCGAGTCCAGGAGATAGGAAATTTGTGAATTTGAGAACAGATGCACCTGATGCAGAGTGACATGTGCCAAAGCTATAGCTTCAGCTTTCTTCTTTCTTGCTCCTTCCTTTTTAAGTGAATGGCTCCCATTCCAAGGAAGGAAAGCCGTAGCATTTCCTGTGGACTGCAGGGAGTTCCTGAGAAGTGAGCATATCAGAACTGTAGTTTGTTAAAACTTTACAGTCTAAAGATAGATTTTATGTGCCTTTGTGAAGGTGACCTGCCTCCCAAGTTGTCCTGGCACCACCTCAAAGATAACGGCTGTTCAAAGAAAAGATGTCTGCATGTGTTTTAACACAGGTAACACTAGATTCCTCCAGGGTTTATTGTTAAAGTACTTCTCATGGTGGCTGAAATGTTTCAGAATTGTACTCTGACTCTAGATCTCTAAACCATTAGCGTGAGCATTAAAATCTCTACACACCAGAGACAACTTTATGTTGCCATTTTGCAGAATCTTAGAAGTGATGAGCCATGTTAGGTCATCCAGAAAATATTTCTTCCAAAGCAGGAATTCTTTTCCCACTAAAATTTCCAACCCTGACTCTACTCTACATTCTCTCCCGTTTTAAATATTCCAAGAGAGAGTTTTTACTTATATTCAAATCTATGTCATATTCTTACCTCAGTGCAATATGGCAGTCTGCAGTGAAGAGAAATCCCATAGACGGATAAAAGAAAGTGTTTTTTCATGGGAGAGAATAAATTAATTTTTTCTAATTCAGTATTGGATATATTGGCTCAGTGTAATGTTTTCAAATTTTCAAATGTAGTTTTTAAAGGAAAAAGAAATAAAAGCAGATTTTTATGTTTATTTTAACAAGTATATTTAATAAAAACCTTGTATGAATCTGGAAATAATGGGCTTTTGTCTGTTCATACTATTAATTTTTTATGGAAAGCACCTAAACCCTCCAGATTTACCTTTTGTGCTGTATAAATGATGGCATTCTCAAAGATGAAAATCTGAGATAATCTACTCTGTTATCCAATGGTAAAAGCTTCGAAGGAGAAATTAAGAGAAATAGCAAAAGAAAAAAAAAAAGAAAAAATAGAAAAAGATGGAACTGTATCTAGGAAAGCTTTTGAAACTATTTTGCTTGTTTTAAAAAATGACAATCTTTTGGAAACCTACTACTTACTGATAACTATCTCACAACTCCATACCTAGGCACAGAAATAAGTGCACAGTCTGCTTTTACAGTAAAGTAGAATACTGCTGCCTGAGATGCTCAACATTCCTGAACTAAAAATCTTAGCAGTTTCTTTCTTTTCACTTTATCTTTGTAATGTAGACTTGTTGAGCAGATGCTTATACTCACCTTATGTACATGTACATATATAAGAAATAAATTAGTTTAAAAATCTAAACCTTCTTATTATCATATAGGAAATAATTAAGTCCCCAGCTATGTCAGTATAACTGGCTTTAGCTGAGCATAAATGGTCAAAATTTTGCTTGTGCAAATAAAAGAGAGGTAGAGATGTTAGTTCAATCACCAAAAAAAAACCAAAAAACCCCAACACAAAATAGAAAAAAAAAAAAGACAGAGAAAAGGAACTGAAAAAAATTAAGTGTCTTCAGAGCTAACTAAATTGCTTTTGCATACTTCTAATGTACTTCATCTATCACAAGAGCTGAAATCTACCTGTGCTTCAATGGCAACCTTCTTATTTTTGAATTTACATTGATCTGAATCTGTACTTCCAGTCCTTAATGACAAATAGGTGTTGCAAACCTATAGCTGAAATTTCACCCATTTTTAGATCAATTTCTGGAAATGAATAGCTTATATTGTTGTAATCTTTATATTAACGTTAAGTATTTGAAATCTGTTCTAATGACACTATTGAATACTTTGTCCTGATTTAGCTTTATGCTATATATCCATAGCTATTTTTTCCCTACTAAGTTTCAGTTCGAATTACAGTTCCTATATCAATACTCATTGAGCTTTGTTCCTTTTACCAGGGCAAGACATTATTTTCCAGTTGTTGGCCAAAATTTTGTCAAGAACGTGTAACTATTCTATGGACAAATGTGCTGACAGACTACACTAATCTATCAAGAACACACTAGCAGATATTCTCTGAAATGCTAGGCTGATAATTTGGCTTCATAACATTGCTGTTGGCTCAATAGGACACCCATAAAACTGGAATTTTCCTCATTTCCTCTATGACTTCAAAGTTAGTTATTGAGAGCATTCTCATTTCATCTGTCATCTCACAAGTGAAAATTTGGTATTAGGATAACAAATTTTCTTTGAGTTATATCCCTATGGTCCTTTTTGACCAGAAACTTTAAAGACATTACTCTTGCTCATACGTATGATTTCCTGATATGGTTTATGATATAGATTGGCTGAATATTGGTTTTTAAATGCTTTTAAACTGCTAATCTTTAGCTGCAGAATTCTATATTCTTGAGGTTCTAGTTGGCTTAAATGTCTTATGGTTATGAAATATATTGAAGAAATGCACAGTAAATAATAGTAAAATACTTCAATTTTCCCCACTTTTCCATTATATTAGAGATGGAAAAGCCTCCTACAAGAATCATTAATCAGTCTACTTTTAATTTATATGTCATGCAGAATACTGTGGCAAATGTGATGATATTGTTTATAAGTCCGCTGCTGTAGCTGCTTGCTAAACAGAGCATAAAATTAAAACTTATATTTCCTGTTTAAAATTGCTTTATAGAAAGATTTTTATTATTCTTTATTGCACTGAGATAACTATTTTCAAAGATAGAAATCATCACGGTCTTTATTTAATGTATTCCATCCAGCCAGTTCCTTACAGAAGACCTACAAAGAGACCTTGGCCCCTTTGACTGCTGTCAGACTACATTGCCTACAGACATTAACCAGGTAGTTAAAATTATTTTAGTATGGCTACATCTTTCATTCTGAGATGTTCTCATCAAATATTGCTAAATGCCTAATTAAAATGGTTTAGATTTGTTCAAAGTAAAAAGAACCACACTGCTTCTCTGATCAACACTTTGAACGTATCAGTAAGAGACCTGCCAGAAATACTTGAGCTTTATGAATTGTGTGTGGACAATTAATTTGTTCAACCTATTCACATCAAGTGAACTAGTAAAGGCCATTATTGTCAAGTGTACTTTAGAATTATATGTATACTGTCTTTACCTGCATGTGGTATTTCCATCTACAAAGATACAATCCTTAGATCCCCCTTCCCATTTTTGTCTGTCTCCCCCAGGCAATTTCATCCAGCTTTGATTGGTCCTTCTTTCTCTGAAAATCTTCCTTTTCCTCATAAGGAAAAGAATTTTAGATAAGAATACTGTAAAAGAGAGTAAGAAGACATAAAAATAAGGATAATGAATAGAACTTATATCACATGTTCACAGACCCTCATATATTGAGTAATCAGTTTCCCTAAAATAAAAATATTTGACCTCCTTAAAAATTAAAGTTATCTTTCAATATTAACAATAATAATATTTTATTGTATCATTAAATTTTATTACTTTATTTAGCTTTTAAAGAGAATTTAATTCTATGGCAGTGAGTGGCACATCTTCCTCTTTATTGTGATGAAAAGCATTGCTTAAATCATTAAATATATTTTCCTTTCATTTTGCCATCCTTATTTTGCCTAAGTGGGTTTAAAAAACAACCCCATGTGTAATAATTTATTCTCCATTCACTTTATTTCTTAGCCATTCCTGAATGTTTTTTAAAACAAAAATGAACATGGTTTCATAATACTTTTTTTATAGGGTCTGATCTGCCCTGATACTGTATTGACACAATGTCCTTGTTCTGGCCAGGACAGGGTTGACTTTTGCAGTAGCCATGAGGGAGACATGGCTGGGATGCTGATGGTATTCTATACCACCTCATATCATCACTGGGGTAGGGAAAAGACCTTTTCCATAGAGAAGGGGTTCCTTTTGGTCTTGAAAATATGGTGGGGAGAACCGTCTGGTATTTATCGTCAGGCGCTCTGGGGTGAGCACTTCTGCATGTGAAGCACTCTCTTTTTGTATACTTCTCCTATTAATACTGTTGTTATTACTATTCCTTTTCTTACCTCTCTGCTCTTTCCATTTTTTTTTTTTCTTAAAAAAAGCCCATGGCCTTTACCTTCTGTGCCTCCAGTTCTCAGGTCCATCCAGCCAGTGGGAAAGGGGTAGGGGAAGGGAGACGGAGCTCTGTGTGTTTTAGGGGAGTCTTGGTGGGGGCACTGAGTGTGGGAATGCCATTCCTAAACCTTGAATAGAAGGGTTTAGAAGAAGCTGTTGAAAACTGTGTGTACCTGTATTACCCGTATGTTTAATTTTTTCGCACAGCCTCCATTTAATGGAGGTTTCACGGAATGTAGAGCAAGCCCTCAAAGGCAATGAGATAAATTCACCCAACAGTTCAGCTATAACTATTTTGTGTCACAATGTTTTCTCCCTTCCTTCTTTGCTCCATCCCTCCTTTCCTCAAAATGGTCCAGAATAAGGATGTTTTCTTGCAGGTTGAAAAGAAAAAGAAATTATGCTGGCCATGTAACCCCTAGATTCTTAATCTTCCAGATCTCCAACATAAATATGTGTATGCTGAATCTTTTGGTTGTGCCAAAGTGTTTTGAGATAATTTAAACATTGAGATGTTGGGGTTTCTTGACATGGATAATTCTGATGGAAAAAAATTGCTTTAATTTGGTATACCTACAAGAATAATAACCTCTATCATCAAGGCATGGTTGAACAGCTGTCAACGTGTTGAGGAGAGTAATCTTTTCTTTCTACTCAACAGCAGCCAAGACAGCTTGTCAGAGTGTAATTCAAAACAATAGACAACTTCTGAATAGAGAAACTCCAGACAACTGAAAGTAGAAGTGATTAACTTCATTCTGGAGGAATCATCCTTTGTTAGCACTAAAGATTATTTAAATTCAGATCATAGAATATAACCTTAAGATTTTAAAAACATGGTGATTTAATTGAGTACTACTACGATTACTATGCTCTTTCAAGTAATACACAAAGAAATAAGAAGCATGGCAATGGTAGATTCACTCAGCCAAAAATTCTGGCCCTGCTAGTGACCAATATTGAAGATTTGTCAGGAGAGCATAACAGATAAGCTCACAGACACAAATTCTTAGCTTCTAGATACCCATGATTCAGAGACAAAGTGTTACATTTACCTCTGTGTTTAGCCTTCAGTGGAATTCTGTTCTACTATTATGAATAATTCCTTTCTGAGTCCATTTGTGCTTTTGGCATTCATCAATATCCCAAGGCAAAGAGTGCCATACATACCTACTTGATTACTAGTCTCCACCAAATAGTTTCCTTTGATGAATTCTTAATGACTGTAAGACATTGCAAATAATCACTGTATATTCACTTCTCCTTATTAACTGTGATTTTTGTGCCATTACCATTTAATTCTATGATTCATCCTTTTTTCAAAGTAAAGAACATTAATTAATTTCTCCAATACTTAAATTAATCCACAGCAGTGATAAGGCTTTTATCAATTTTCCCATGCCTTTTTCTATTTTAACCTAATTTCAGTGGGAAGAAGCAGACCTGCACAATGCATTTACGATGCAGATAGTCTAAGGATTTACACGATGTCATGTTTTCTACTTTATAGTCTATTTTATTGTTAATAATTCCTGATCTTATCTCTAGGTTTCCCACAGAACATTGTTCATTTTTTCATTAAAAAAATCAGAAATTAGTTGAAGAAAACCTGTCTGAACAGGGGTAGCTCTATATAGAGTAAAAAAAAAAAAAAAAAAAAAAAAAAATTAGAATGGCTTTGTGTCATACTTTACATTTTTGCACATGTGCACTATTCACATTTCAACTATAACTTTATTTCCCACTCTTAAAATATTGTGAGCTCAGTTACAATTAAATCTTTGTACCAATTCTTTATGGTCAGCCTTTATCTTTAGACATCTGTATATTTTTGTGCCATTCTGTGCAATGAAAAATATTATCCTATATTTATGTCATCTTTTCAAATCTATGCACAGCAATTACCTGCAAAGTTTTACATTCCAGTATATAGTATGACTAAAATGAAATTAAATTTAAAGTGTATAATTCATAGAATTAAGGAAGAGAAATTCACAGACCTATATGAGATAAGTGTGAAATTATCTATTACAGTCAATGAAGAGAAAATCCTACAGTCTGAAAATGCTTTTCATTTTATCCTAAATTATACATTTATATATGCTTCCGCAATATTGGGACCATTTATGTTCGCAATATTATTGTGTCCTTCAAAAAAAATTTAGGAAACTTGAGGCAAAAGGTTTTTTTAAATGACCCATCTTGAATTTTATTATTGCAAAGTATTTTTTATCAGATTTATTAATCTTTCAGCTTCAGTTATGCTTTATTATGCTTTATACTAATTTCCCTGATATAGAAGGCTCCTCTATATTTTTCCAGTTCTGTAAAAAAATAAAAATTAACACATTTTGTTCCACTGAAATTACTTTAAGTGATAAGTTATGACATTAGTAATTTGACTTTCGTTTTTCAGTTCTTCTAGGCAGTGGATGTTGACAATTTCTTATGATTCATCTTACCATTTTGATCTAAAATATCTTCTAATAATATGTTAGTCTGCAACATTTTCTTTTCTTTTCCTCATTAAAAGAAAATTTCCAGGACAATCCTCCCACAGCTCTTATGTAGTGAACACCACAGCAAATAATGCTTTTATTTCTCCTATTCTTATCTTTCTCATCTATTATGAACATTCCTATTCCAACTTTCTCATCTGTTGACATAACAGAATTTTTGGCAATCTTCCTGTTTAACTAATACTTTTCTTGTATTTAGCAAATTTGTTTTTTCAAAATATTTCCTGGTCTACTTTTTAATAATTTTATATTGACATTTTCCTGAGCCAGCAGAGAGCCCAGGAGGACAATAGCATCCTTGCTTGTGTGAGAATTTGAGTGGCCAGCAGAAGCAGAGCAGTCATTGTCCACCCTGTTCCCAGCACTGGTGAGGTCACACCCCAAGGACTATGTCCAGTCCTGGCCTCTCACTGCAACAAGGACACGGAGGTATTGGAGGGAGAACAGAGAAAGGCAATAGAACTGTGAGAAGGGCTGGAACACAAGGCTTGTGAGGAGCACCTGAGGGAGGTTGCAGTTGAGGTTGCTTAGCCTGGAGAAGAGGAGGCTCAGGAGACACATTATCACTCTGCCACTGCCTGAAAGGAGGTTGTAACAAGGTGAAGTTGGTCTCTGAGAAGGAAGTTTTTATGACCATAAACAATAAGATAGAACAAACAGGAGTTTGTTTGAGTTATTAAAACTTGCTCTTGCTTGTGATCTGCCTCAGATTTCCGTTTTCTCTTTCTCATGTCTCTAACAAGTAGGAGAACCAAGTAAAAAGGATGCTTCTCTCCAAGACCAGAGAGAGACACAGGACTGCATTTTCAGATCCACAAGTCATCTTGTTTTAAATAAATCCCCCACAGTTGGTCCACACGAGGGCTAAGAACCGAATAAGGGTACAGTGAAGGGCAAACGGGTAAGGAACATCACACATCGTTAGGGAGTGCTGGTTAAGTTAATGCATCCATTTCAGATGAAAAGGAAATTGAAGACACACCATGCCAGCATAACCTGACAGAAGAAATTAGGTAGTAAAACAAAGGGACTAAAACAATGAGGAGAAAACACTCCAGCAAATGTAACTGTATTTATTATCATGATTCACGGTCAGATGAACTCTTCAGCGAGGTCACATCAGGAGATTAACCATTTCAATTTTGAAAATATATATGGCACCTCAGAAATCCAGGAATTTTCTACCATCCATCCTCACATTCTTTTGAAAATTTTCAAAGCAAATAAGTTTAGTATAATACCAAGTTGTAGTTAAATACCAAGTTTCTAATAGTCATAATATAATTTTAAGTTCTTTATATTTAAGAGCAATCAGTGAGTCCAGTTTGTTTGGGTCTTTTCTTTAAAAAGAAACATTCAGCTGCTGGTGTGTATGGACATACTTCTGGAAAGGAGGCAAAATCCCAAAGATCAGTGAATGAATGGTATTGTAGTTATTCTGTACCTCTGTCACGTATACTTCCTTGTAAGGAAAAAATGTGAATATTTTCTTCTCTTTTCCATAATAAACACTGATTTAGAAATGCAGTTTGGGCTGTTCAAAAAGGCAATAGACAGGAATTCAGCATGCTTTTTACAAACTGGAATGTAATTTTTGCATAAGCAGAAGATATTTCTTAAATAACCTTTTGGCTAGTTATCAATTTACACTATGAAAAAAAAAAACCATAAACAAATACTGAAACACATCTAAATCCTGAGTAAGCAGACATGAAGACTGGAGCTTTGGTCTTTAATTCAATGTAACTTCCTAATTAAACGTGTTAAGTTACATTAAATTCAATGTAATTTCCTAACTTCCTTTCAATAGTGTGGTATATGCAATCCTCCTTGCAATATTGATTCTGAATGCTATGCTAAAAAGGAAAGGCAAAATAATGCAGCTTACTGGTAATGAAGTAGCCTAACAAAGATTTTTTTTTTTTTTAATATAAATAAGGGTTCAAAACAAAATATAGTAAAAATATTCCCATTTGGGTTCTTTTTATTGACATTTTAATACTTCCCCTCAGAAACAGTGATCACACCCATGGAATCCAGTCTGATATATAAAACAGTAAATTAAGTATAGGGTCCAGCTCTGGTGAAACATCAATCATGCCTCTATTGTCCCTGTATTACCTCCTCTCAAAACAACTGTCAGGAAGCATGACTTTCTCATGGAAACTCAGTTTTGGCAAACCAAAAGGTGTCTCCAGTCTGTAAAATGAAGGCAAAATTCAACTCACTTTAATTAACAAATGCTACTTGTAAATTCTACATGTTCCTATGTCTGAAGGCCTATTAAATGTCAGGATTAAATTAAAATATACCTACAGAGTAATAAATGTCTCATTTCATGTTGCTGCTATATGAAAGTGAATGCAGCTCTAATGGTTTATATATGATTGTTTCCTAGATTTCTCCAGAATGTCTTCAACATTTCTAGGGTAAAACCCAAGGCTGATTTCTGTGTTGTTTCATTTGTGTACTTTTTAATAGCAAATGAGTAAATCAAACAAGATAGCAAACAGATAATAACAATTATAGATAGGTAATAGGTATCAGATAATAGAAAGCAGGAATATTTAATCTGAAACAGGTGTCAATTAAGATCAGACCTCTACTCTGCTGACATAGGTCCTTCATCCTATATATCCAAAATCATCCGGTGGAAAAAATAGCTGAGTTTATTTTTGAAGACTCTCTCAGAAAATCAGAATATTTCCCTAAAAATCATTCTGGCAGTCCCTACAGAGAATTCTCTGTGAGAACAGGAGGCAATAGTTCTTCAGTTGTTTAGAACACATTTTATACTTTTTATTATAAACTATTCTGAAAATTATTCAGACACCATCACTCTTTTCCCCTATTTCACCCACTTGAAAAGGGTTCCCCTTTTCATTTTTTATTTTTCTGGTTTTTGTTTTCTTTTGTTCCCTTCTTCTATTACCTTTTGTGTCTTTCATTTGCAGAGAATTTTACATAACATATTTCTATTGGTTCTGGTAGCTGAGTTGACAAGAGAAAATCTTATGCTTGGTATTTTGTGTCCAGTACCTCAGTGAATCTCTTCTATTGGGTGGTAGATTCTGCTCCTGAGTGACAAGAAGCCTTACATTATTTCTCCTTTGTTATTATACCACATACTAATTCACTCCTATGTTCATTCCCAAGTAGCTTCTTGGCAAAATCTCTCATCATAAATTTATTTTCAGAAACAACAGACTTACACCTTTTGGTAAATGACAGCAAATTGTACTCTGTATCACAATGGCTTGGAAATGTATTTGTAAACAATTGGATTTTCCTGTGGCATGTTACTGGGTGCAATACCATTTTTCTACCTGAAACACAATGCTGGATCAATTTTTCACAGGAGCAAAGAATCAACACTAGACTAGAGCAAATGTAAAAGCATATTCAGTGGAACTTTCATTTTATGATCATAAAGAATCTCTACTCCCATGACTTTATAAAGCCAGTTTTAAGTCAAGTTTTTTAACATACCAATAGAACACTACAGTCAGAATTGTTAACCTACTATATTTATTTTGAATACAAATTAAATGCACTTAAAAAGCTTGCAAGTATAAATAGATGATTATCTATGAATAATATGGATAATGTTTCATTTCAATATACTTTTATATATATAAATAATTGGTTTTGTCGATGTAAACCACCAAAATATAATTTTTAAGTAATTCAAACCATTATTTATCTCCTGAATACACAGATACAGCCATATTTAATCTGTAAATTAATAAAACCAGCCTTTTCCAGACACCTTTCTGGTAGTCCATATATTCCCGAACCTTAACACTCAGTTTTAGAGAACACTGGTCTATGATTTCTTTTCTTAACCTTCCTTTCTCTTTTTCTTCTCCCCATGTGGTTTTATACAGTATGTCAGCTTGAGAAGCAGAAGGCCAAAGATTTTGCAATTTCCAAACATGCTGTCAAAAGAGGTAATTATTAATGATTATTTTTTTGAAGTCTCAGAAGTTGCAAGTAATTGTACACTTGCATTTGGAAGATGATGTTCATCTGTGATTGAAACCTTAGGAAAGCTAAGGAGCAAATTTAAAATCCCACATTAACTGCTGAAATCAATATTATACAAAGGGAACAATCTTTGCTACGTATGGATAGCAAACTGATTTTATTTTTCATGTTGTGACTGGTTTTGATTTGGGGGAGGTTGGGGGATGTGAAGTTCTCACCTTTTCATTCAATTACCATTCTATAACCTTCTTGGATTATGAAAGCCTTTTCCACATTCTTATCAAAGATGTAGCACTTCAACCATGCAATGAAGGTGTGAAAATGTGAATTTCAATAAGACAGCAAAATGCTAATGATAAACTGTTTGCATGATTTCAGGCATATCAAGTCTAATAAAAGTTTCATTAGAGTTAAACAAAGTGATCACATCTAGAAAAATGGTCATGCAACAAAAATTAATTATGTTCACTCAAAACACAAAGCAGGTTCTGAATTAAACTTGAAAGGAATTAAGTCAAGAAAATAATCTCTAAGACAAAGCAAAAGTACTGGAAGGATACCTTTCCTTTCCTGAAATTTATAAAGAGGCTTGACTTCATTGGTCTTATCAGCATTCAAACCTAGACTCTCACAATATATTTTAGAGGCTTCTTGGAGCATTGGATAAATTTCAGGTGGATATTTGTTTCAACTTTTTTGATTGATTGGCTGATTTTATTTTTTTCTCCATAACATCTTTTTTTTGGTGCAGATTTTGAAGAAGCTAGAGAGAAGAACAAAACATAATAAAATTAAGGTTCATTATCTGCCTGAATACTGTATTTTATTTTGTGGATGTCAGCACAGTCTCTAAGACATAAATTCATCAGTTTGATGATGCTATCCTTTCTATATTTTGTGTCAGTGTATTATCTACCTTCAATCAAGGCGTGAGTTCATCAATGTTACTAATTGAGTGGCATGATTTTTCCCATAGAAGTTAAATGTTACATTGGCTATATTTTACATCTTTCTGTATTTGCATATTTTTTATTTATAGCACTGCTTAAATGTTTTCACCACTAATCTTTGTAAAGATCAAAGCAACAGACTACCTACAGCTCTACTTCTAGCTTTTTATTGTTTTTTCTTATACACAAGGTGAATTACTCTGTGAATTATGTGGTGTAGTAGACAAAGCTGAAAGAGTTGCCTTTTTCATTGCATCAACCTGAAATGCATTATGACTTCTAGATTAAGAACTTTCAGTTCTCTACTCATATGAATAGTTGACCAGTTCCTTTCAAACAGTAAAACACACCTCTTGAAACAAAAAACACTGAAGAATGAATGCTGGAAGAGTAGTGCTGCTTTTAACAGCGCTAAATTTTCCTCTTTTATAAAGTCTGATTAACTGATCCAGATTTTATAGTCTTGAACTGTTTTAAATTAACTGAAAAATAACATTAATTTCTATTTTCTAATTTTTTTTTCTTATTTTTAATATAATGACTATAATCTAATGCCAGGGCTTAGCAAAGCTAGACTCTAGTGAGAGCCTTGATGTCACTAAGATCAATATCTCAATACCTATTCAAAAGATTGAATACCAGTCTTTTCTAATTGGAATGACTTTCATTAATACTCTCTACATTTTAAGCATGTAATTTATGTCATTATTCTCCAAATAATCTGTGTAATTAGCATTTCTGTTTATGCTGAAATTATCTTTTTTATAACAGGCAAGTAAAACTATTGTAGAAATTCTTTACCCAAACCATGTTGTTTAATGGACATAATTTCTGTTTTCTTGTAAAAAGTATGTGTAAAGAGTGTTTCCTGTTAGCTTGACTAGCAGGTGTATGATTCTTATGCCAGTGATCAAGTGGAAGTTGGATTTCATGAAAACAGGATGAGATGAAACCAGGAAATCAGGGAAACAAGACATACCATATGATCTCTGTGAAAGCTCTACTCACCTATCTATGAACATTTTTGGTCCTAAAGGATTAACTCTTTAGGATTTACACAAATAAATCTAAATAATAAATACAGATGGTTGATCCATATATTCCATATAACACTTGAGACATCTATGTGTATGCTAGCTCTCTGGTCTTTCTTCATATTTAGTAAAGAGAACCAGAAACCTCTAGAGAGTGAGCAACCTCATCTCACAATGGATGTTGTCCAAAATGCCTATCTTTTTCTTGACTTTTTTGTTGGTTCAAATCTGGATTTATATATGGAAATATAAGATTAAATGGAATGAATTCATTCAAAGGCAGCAGAAAAGGTGTTCAGAGTTGGAGGGGGGATTGTGGGCATGTTGTAAATATCCTTACCGAATTCTTTAGAGAAAAAACCACTTCAATAGCAGTCAAATCTTTTTTTTATCGCAATATAGATTCACAAATGTATGCTCAGGACAAATTTATAATGGTTAAATTTTAATGAACTAATTACCCTTCAAATTCCTCCCTCTTGGCAAATTTGGTTCTAGACCATTACTTGACAGATAATTACACAATACCACTTTTCTTGTATTCTGAGATATAACTTAACAAATTTACTTGCTTAAAGAAATCACCAAAACTGCTTTGAAGAGTTCTCTTATTACTGCAATTTTCTTGCAAAAATATCAATTCCCATCCTTTTTTTTTTTTTTTTTTTTTTTTTTTTTTTTTTTTTGTGTGTCAATTTCTAA
>VWZN01012817.1:168987-231787 GCA_013396955.1 Regulus satrapa | reverse complement strand
CCGCCGGCCCCAGGGGCCTTCCCGGGGCCGGGACAGCCCAGCCCGGCGAGCTCCGCTCCGGGGCAGCGAGGAGCGGGCGAGGAGCCCGGGCTGCCGCCCGTGCGGGCGCGGGGCTCCGGGAAGCGCCGTCCGGATGCACTGTCCGGAGCGAAGGTGTTGACCGAGGGAGGTGTCTCTGCCACGTAGGGATCCCGCCCAAGGGCTCGCCCACAGTAGCGCATTGATTCGGGCGCCAGGGTGGTACCGATCGTGTGCATTGCCAGCTCGCTCTGGTGTATTTCATCCCACTTAAAGGGCCTTTAAAAACTTGCCGCTTAGGTAAGAGTGATTGTCTCTGCCCTCAGGCGGTTTGCAAGTCTTCCGCACAGCAGGTGACAATACTTAGACAACGTTTGCTTAAGTCTGGAAACTGACAGAAGAAGTGTAAATTTAAAAAAAAACCTTAGTGTCGCGGGTTTTTCTTTTACAAAGACGAACTTACTCATGAAAATTGCTGGTTAAATAAAAGCAAAATCATACTGGAAATACAAATAAGTATGCATTTCGGTAGTGTCGTACATGTTAGCCTTGTGTAACAAAAATACATCCTTTGTTTAAAAGATTCTGAATGGTATTGATCAGTTCAGTCTCGACTAAAGGCAGTGGTACGCTGCTGAGCTGCCAGACTTTGAGCCTGACACAAAGCAGCCAACTTACAGCGTTCAGTTTCCTTTTTTAGCCAGCTTTGCTCAATGGCCTGGTCAGTTTGGCATCTGCTACTGTCATCTTGAGGCTTCTCAATAACAGAGCAAAGTAAAAATTAAGTTAGTTGCGGAGAGCCTGACCTGCTATTTTTGTTGCACTGTGGGAAGGAGCAGTCCTCATCCTCCCTCATAACTGCTATTGCCACTTAACCTGTCCTTTTTTTGGGGTGGGGTAATACCAGAAGCAGCCTGAATATCTTGAACCCTGTCAAAATAGGAACAAGATATAATTGCCCTCTCTGTGAAATTTTCCCATTGTCTGTGGTTCTAGGTGACACACTGTGTTTTTTGCTTTGAGATTTTTTTTTTGTTTGTTTTGTTGTTTTGTGTTTTCCTTGTTTTTTATTTTTTGGTTTTTTGCTTTGCCCAAGTTTGCTGCCTGGTTTGCCTGTCCCTAGAGCTGTTACCTAGCCTGAGGCTTTCCCTCTTTTGGAATGGATGTAGAGAATCATGTACATGATTTTAAATGCTGATCAGTTGCCTGCCAGCACTTAGGAGTTTCTCATCCTAATCTGCTTATTGTTGTGCTTGTTTGCTACAAGATCTGAAAGTGCCTCAAGTTTCTAAACTATAAAGTGCTAGATTTTTTTTCAGTCGTGTAAAGCATGGATTTATTAACTCTCTGTCTTACTATTGTCTGATTTTCCCTAAGACTCACTGAGATCATGTGCCATAGGAAATATTTCTGCTTGCAAACAGAAAATCATATCACAAAACCACTGACTGATTTAGCAATGACATTCTAGCATCAAGTGATTAACTACATTATTCAGCAGTGAAATGTGTCTGGAAAAGAGAGGCTGAAATGGGGAGAGGAGGAAAGTGAAGACACCTATGGGAGCTTCCAACAAAGATTGGTTTCGCAGTCATTAACCTCAGTAAATCTCCCATGAGGAGACTTTCTTTGCTTTACGCTTTTCAATTAAACAAAAGTTTAAGGCCAGTTAGAAAACCATGATTTCAAGACCTGCACTTGATACTTGGTTGCTTTTGTTATCTTAGAAATGTTCCTCCAATCAGAAAAACAAACAAATGTCCTCTGGTTATGGTCCAGACATTATCTTCTGGTGCTTAAGTGAAAATGAGACTCTAATCCTCCTAAGTTAAAACAGCATTTTACAGCTGCTATCGTGCTTACTTTTCATCATGGCATTCTTAGGGACAATCTCAAAAAACTTTAACAGAGACCCAAAACAATCTGACCAAGGAAAAAAACCAAAAATACAGAGTTGAGTGAAATTTAAATTGGAGGTGAGTGTCATTTAGATGTCCCAGGTCTGTAAAAGTAGTCCATAAATATTTTTATAATATATATTTTTACAATGCTATCAGTTGTCAAAGGGAACTGTCTATCTCTGCCTATCACGTACAGTGCTTGGCTGTAGAAAAATGGCAGTAGTGCTAATTTTGAAAAAGCATTTGAAAGTTGGAGTTTGAAACACTTCCATTAGAATACGTAGAAGGCGGTTTAGGGATGGTTTGTTTGGGGTTTTTCATCATTTTTTTTTTTTTGATGTAAATGAAGCTGCTGAAGGAGATACTGGACCGAGTTTGTTTCAGCAAGGTGTTCTGTGCTGCTGTTGCTCAGAGCTCCTGCAGCATGCCCCTCCAGAAGGTACAGCTCCTCGTCTCTCTGCAATCATCACTGAGGCATGTTGCATCCAGTCTTCACTAGAATAACCTGTGCTCTTCATGTTTCTAAAAGGAAGGCTCAGGAACGGAGCACATTCTGTATTCCTTTAACAACTTTTTTTCAGGAATAGAACCACATTTCTACTGGCTGAGCTTCAAAGAATGTACCCAGAGGAACAGCACCTGGCCTTTGTGAAGTTCTGTTTCTTTTAGGTATGTGTACCCTATTTAGGAGTGCATTCAGCAGGAACTCTGACTGGAACAGATAAGCAAGTGTGGAGATAGAAACAAAACAAACTAAACAGCTGGTTCTGTTTCTCATTTTCATCTCTTTAGTCTTTAATTTCTGTACATTTCATTTTATCTAATTATTCCTTTATTTAAATCAGGAGCTAATATTCTTGTAAACAACAGCATCGTTTGCTAAACTTAAGCAACTTGTTTAATTATCCCCAGTTTCTGAAGTGCTTTTAAATGGTTTTGGTTTTATGAAGAGCCTTCATATTCCATATAAAGCTGGACCTTTATGCAGGGTTCACTCTGAATTGGATGGTTCTGAATTGTCTGTCACCAAAGGAATGGATGTTCCTCTGGGATGAACTTCTAGGAAGTGCAAATGGTTTTGTTCAGTGATTTATTTGCCAATAGAAAAAAGCATCAATTTCCATGGTGGTAGAAGATTAAAATATCATTTACCAAACTGGTTATTTTAGTAGCTAATGTTTTAGTAGCACCTACTCTGATACCCGTGCAAAGAAAACAAAAAGCCCTTTCTAGAATTTTAGATTCAGAAATGCCAGTAGTGGAAGTAGCACTTCTTACAGTTAAAGTACCATGAAATATCTTTGTCAGGCTTTTGCTAATTTGGTGAGAACAGTTGATCATCAGTGTCAGGTTTATTTGGTTTCTTCCTAAAGTATTTGTGCCATGTTTTTATTCACACACCCACCTTCTGATTAAGGGGACTCAAAGGTTTGAGGAAGGGATTGTATGCTTTGATAACAAGGAGAAATAGACAAACTTTTTATGAGACTGAGCTTCTGGAATTATAGAAGAGTTATATTAAGTTGAAGCCAAGTCATATAGTTGGTTTTGATTATAATAATTCTGAACAATTTTTTCCTTATTTTTCCCCCTTTTTAGGAGTTTTGGTTTGAGTTTAGCATTTTTTTCTTATTCTTTTAGGTTTTTATCTTCTACAAGCAATATTTTCAGGAAACATTTTACACCCGTTTAACATTAGGATAGAAGAAAAGTAGATTTTAATTAAATTAGATTTTAGTAGATACTGTTGATATGAGTGATGAATTCAAGTTAATTTTGTCTTGCAAGATTGGAAAAAATTTCTGCTGATTTGGGTTAATGATACTTTCACTTTTTAAAAAAAGATTATTCTCTACACTGTTGTTCAGATCAAGCTAACAAAAAAAAAATAAATCAGAGTTTTCTACTTTTTGGCTACATTCAGACAGTCTGACATCAGAACCAGTGGGTGGCATAATGTAACATAGGCTGCATTGAATTCTCATGCTGCCCATGTGATGTGGTCTGAAGTAGTGTAGCAGCTGCTTTTGGCACTTCTAGAAGACTTCAGTTGTACATTTTAGTTTTCTGGTTCTTTTCTTCCTAAAAAAAAAAAAAAAATAAATCCAACTTCAGATGTTTAGTGTTATTTCAAAGTGCTGTAAGAGTCCAGACTATTATTAGTGAAAATAACACTAATGAACAGAAGATTAAACGCTTTGCTAAACAGTCACCCCAGGGAGTTTAATCATGCCACATATTTCTTCAGCATGTCCTGGAGGATTGAATAGTAGCTTGGTCTGTGTTTGCTGACACATTGCTATGCTGTGAAAATGTGAGAGGCATTTGTGGGGAATAAAGATTGTATTTCTGACTACAAAATTATCCTGGTAAAAGCCCCAAGTGAGATACAACTTTCATGGCAGAAGTCCTTTGGACAATGCAGCTTCTGTTCTGGAAACTGCTACTCTTTTGTGCGACAAAGAACTCTTCTCATATTGTAAGCAATATCCCTATCAGATATTTTGTCAACAAAGCTACACTCAGCATTTATCTGTATCAAAAGGTTTTGCTGCATGCTTGTGGCAGTCAAGCCTCTGTCCACCTGGTGTTTGCTGCACATATTGCAAGGCTGTCACTTGATCTTTTCTTAAAGAAACACCACTTGCTCTTGTTCGTGTGCACAGCGTGCTAGCACTAATCCACACTGAAAGGGTTAAGTTGCTTTGCTGTCTTCCACAACCCACCAAACTCCAGGGAAGGTTCTTTCCTAGGGACAGACACATTTCCCATGTGTGTTGTGGCAGCATGCTCCACCTGTCTCTTGTTCCTAATGCCTCTTGTGACATCATGTATTTCAAATATATGTGTAGACAGGTAGATATAGGTATATATATAAAGATTTTTTCTCTTTTTTCCATTTGAGAAAGATGCATTTTTATTGCTTGATTTCTAAGCTTTAAGATTTAGCAGTATCTTATGTGCTTGTGCGTGGTGCACTGCGAAACAGTCGTGTGATTTTCTTTTTGATAGTGTTGGGAAAGCGTTCCTGGTCAGCAAGGTGCAGAGGCTGCAGCCCCTGCAGTGCTGGGTGCTGATCTGTACGTGCAGTTGGTGTTTACGTTGTGCATTGCATTTTCACGGCAAGGTTGGGGCTGCACAGGTGGTGGTCCCTGTGATCAGAGACACGGGGCTGCCCTGCACCTCCAGTGTCACCCAGGGCTGAACACAGCTGGCTCCAGCCAGCTGTAAAACAGACCCTCTGTTGGCCAAAGCTGAGCCACCCAGCGTAGCAGGTGGTGCCTGCATGGTGAGGGATTTCAGAAAGGGTAAAAAATACAGCACAGCAGCTGTGAGAAAGAGGAGTGAGAAGAATGTGAAACTCTGCAGAACCCAAGGTCAGTGAAGAAGGAGGGGAGTAGGTATTCCAAGCACTGGAGAAGATATTCCCCCTGCAGCTCACGGAGAAGACTGCAGTGAAGCAGAAGGTCTCTGCAGCCCAGGAAGGACCAGCGCAGAGGAGGTATTCACTCTGCAGCAGGGCGGGAGCCCAGGGCAGAGCAGGTGGATGTAACCCCGCTGAAGAAAGCTGCAGCCTGTGGAGCAGGATCCTGGCAGGAACCGTGACCCGTGGGTGGCCTGTGCTGGAGCAGTTCATGCTGAAATACTGAACTGCTCGGAGAGAACCCGTGCTGGAGCAGGGGAAAAGTGTGCAGAGCAAGGAGTGCTGGAGATTAAGTCTTAGAAGCTAACCACAGCCCGTATTATTCATTCCTTCTGCACCACTAGGCAGAAAGGAGAGAGGAGAATTAGGAATGAAGGAGTGAAGCTGAGCCAGGGGAGGTAGTTGGAGCTTTTGTTTCTCAATATCCTACTCTATTTTTAATTAGCAATAAATTCAAATTCATCATTACAGGTCTGTTTTCCCTGTGCCAGTAACTGCTAAGTGATCACGCTGTCCTTAGCTCAACCCATGTGATTTTCCATCTTATTTTGTCCCCGCTGTCGTGCTGAGGATGGAAAGCAAGAGAGTGGCTGGGTTGGTGTCTGGCAGCCAGTCAAGATCAACCCACCAGACACTGTGAGAAAACAAGACACTTTTCTGTCTGGCAGTTTGGTAATTTGGTTGCAGTCCTTTCATTGGGAAGAAAGTTTTTATTTGTGGCCTTCCACTATAAAGATATCAGTATTGTAGTTCAAATGTTTCAGCAGAAAGGAAAAATGGGGGAAAATAATATGTGACACAGAAAAGGACTGGTTTGTTTGGTTTGGTTTTCTGAAATTTTGTGAGTTGAGAAGCAGGTTGTTGTATCTTTTAGTATGATCTAATAGGCTTCCCCTCTGCATTATTTTAGCAATAAATTTATGGTAAAAACACTGCAGTTTGAATGTATGGGTTTATTAAGCTGACATAAGCTTTGAAAAACAGTATAATGTGAAGAAATCCAGATGCTTAGTTTCTCCTGCAGGTTCTTGAAGAAAAGCAGGTAAGGGATGTGGGGGGTTGTTTTCTCTGCCTTGTATCTCCCCCTGATGAGTATATATTACTGCAATTAAGATCTATTTGTATTTCAGAGGAATAAACAGAAAAGTTTTTTGCTATTTTGTGGTCAGTAGTTAGCAAGTGGGAACCAACTGTGGCTTTTAGTTATAAGCTGTTTATTTCTCTTCTCAATTCACATACATGCATTTCAGACAAAAATGAAGCTATTCCCTGAATAGCTATTCCAGCTATTCAGGCTGGTGGCAGAATGTATCCCCTTCTTGTAAACTGCCAGTTTGGCAGAGAGAATTTAATTCAAATCACTTAGATTTTGGTAGTCCTCAAATATCTTTTGTAGTTTCATCTTTGAAAGCAAGTGAATAATTACTTGTCTGTGAAAAAAATAGTGGTGGAAACTTGAAAATTGTTGAAATAAGTTGATTAAAAAGCCTTTCCTTTCTTTTAGTTCACTTTCCACATGGTTCTTTCTGACATGCAACTTGAACTATTTTATTGATGCCACCTGTTTTTCTTCTGTTCCATCATTGAACTCAAATTCCCTGCTTCTCTAAGACTTTATTCTAATTTTAAACAAACTACTTGGAAGAAAATAAACTTGAAGTAGTGGCATTGTGTAGAAATAATGTTTTATTCCTGTTGCTATGCTTGATTTCTATTTCTTCTATATGTAGTATATTTAATATATAAAGCACAAAACAAAAAGCAGGGGAAAGGCATTTTGTGTATCTTATGGATAGGTTTGATACATCTAAGTGGTGAAGCATGCATAACATTTGACTTTTGAGAGCTGTGAATTAATTCCTTCCAATTAATTTCTTACAGTTTTACATAGTTGAATATACTACATGTCTAAATGCATACTATTTTTTTTAACTTACAGGTGTTATAATTTCAAGAAATGCTGTGACATATTTGAAGAGCAACACTCACAGGAACTTCTGTTGTGTGAAAATTTTTAAAACTAGAATGGCCTTGAGAAAGACACCTAAACTATTTAAGACATTTTTCCACTGGAAACTGTGGAAGTTTAGCATTATTGTGTTTGTATTTCTGGTATTTTTATTTTTATTACAAAGAGAAGTGGGTGTTCAAGATTTTAAGGATGAAGCTGGGATCGAGCCAGTTGTTGGAAAGAAAAGTCATGTATTAGGTCTTGTGTTAAATGCTATGAACAATATCAAAGGTGCAAAGCCAAAAATGCAGATAAAAGCACCCGTTAGGCAAACTAAGATTCCTGGGGAGAGACACTGTTTGCCAGGGCACTATACTCCAGTGGAACTGAAACCCTTTCTAGATCGGCCCCTTCAAGATCCTAATGCTCCTGGAGCTTCCGGTAAAGCATTTAAAACCATCAACTTAAATTCAGAAGAACAAAAAGAAAAACAAGTTGGAGAAGAGAAACACTGTTTTAATGCATTTGCAAGTGATAGGATTTCTTTACACCGAGATCTTGGACCAGACACTCGACCTCCTGAGTAAGTTGAAATGTTTATGTCCTGATAGTTGAGAAACTTCTCTGAAATTCAGACTGCTACGTCGTTTGAATTCAGCAGTAGGTGACAGTTTAGGAAAGTCTCCTAGCTATACATAATGATTGGCTGTACATAATGATCCACAGTGCCAAAGCCAAGAATGCTTAGAAAAGCTCACTTCTTTCATGGTTTTGAATTCAAAGTGACCATATTTAAATAAGGTGCTGTGCTTTTGCCTTTAAGGCTAAAGTTTCTGAGTAACTTTCAGGAAGCCTGCTTAGTTTTACTTAGACGAAAACTAAAAATGAGCGAAAACATCAGCTAAAACACCACCCCCCCAATTTTTTTAGCATTCAATGTTAATAGAACCACATAATTTAATAAATTAGGAATTTAGTCTTCATAAAGTAGGAATTGTGAACTGTTGAACAAGACAATCGAAGATGTCAGCAGCAATCTTTTAATACTGAAGAATTTTTAAAATGTAGACTGTAGGACTTGAGGAGAGTGGGTTTTAATTGTGACCAGTCTCTGTCAGCGTCACATGAAATGTCAGCCATGGGTGCCAGAAGGGGCCAAACTTACCGAGCCACTGCAGATACGCACGGTGCAGCTCACCAGAACCTCTCCTAGAGCACAACTGCGGAGGTTTTGCTCGTGCATTTTGTGAGGCAATGCCTGTGGTTATTACCCTGGGCTGTCCTCCAGGCCCTAAAGCTGACAGGTGATAAACAGTAAGAGTGCTCCTTAGGAATACAGCACTGTCATCTTGGCTTGCCATTGGATCTCAAGTTATGTTTAGGATATGTCAGGCTTGAAAAACTATGGGTTTAAAATTGTATCCCTTGAATGGGGCATGCTGCCCTAAGGCTTACATAGCATTTCTACAAAGCTTTGAAATTTGAATTAGAGAAGTTCTATTTTTCTTTGCAAACTCTGAATTTTTCTAATATTCTATGTATTCTTAGGTTTCAGCAGTAATGGTGACTTTTGAATTAGGTCATTCAGTATCTGCTGCTCTCAATAAAATAACATTTTTTCGCTAAGAAGGCTTGGATATTATATGAAATTACTCAAATGTGTGTGAGACAGAAGCAAAACTAAGTTGCTCAATTCTCTGTCATGATACTTTAAAAAATATTCCTAACAGCTGCTTCATTTGAAGCACCTACCTTTGTACTTCAAAGCTAGGATAGAAAACAGAGAAGCAGAACTATTTAATGTCCATAGTTATAAAGTTTTGTACTAGAAAGAAAAGCTTAAGAGTTTGAGTAAAAAATTGTTGTCCATTTTGTAACCCCTGCCACTTTGTGATTTGTAGATGTATTGAACAGAAGTTTAAGCGTTGCCCTCCATTGCCAACCACAAGCATTATCATCGTTTTCCATAATGAAGCGTGGTCAACTCTGCTGAGAACTGTGCACAGTGTGATGTACACATCTCCTGCCATACTGCTGAAGGAGATCATTTTGGTGGATGATGCCAGCATAGATGGTAAGAAGTCCTTCTCCTTTCTCTTCTGTTTTTGCTGTTTTTTTAATTGAAGACATTGCAGATATATTGGCTAAGAGGATATCTCTTCACCACTCTTGATATGTATAACAGCATTCAAAGTGGTTTTGTTTCTTTTTTTTTTTTAATATAAAATAGCCCTCCCCATTTTTTTCTTCTGTAAGGTAGTCAAATATGAAATTCCTATGCTCTAAAAGGTTTTTAAACCCCATTTCTTTTTTTTCCAATTTTGACGCTGATTTACCTGCATAACTGTTTGCATGTCAAGTACCTTTGTAATCTGTAATTTGGTTTCTGTTGCTGCTGTAAATACTGTAACCTTTGAAAACTGTGTAAATGTGCCATCATTAAGGAAAGAATTTGCATGTTCTGCAGATAAGGTAAGTATGAGATCCATTTGCTGTGAAAATGGAATTGGTGTTCAAATGGTTAACACTGCAGCAGAGATGTACTAGCACATCCTTTCTTGTTCAGAGTTACTTAAATTTTCCATCCCCTGTTCTCTGCTGGTCACCTCTTCCTACATGCCCACCCACAAAATACTCAGCCCCTAAAAATAACCTTCAGCAGATAGGAATTTTTATGGCTTTGTTGTTGAGATAATTTCTGGGGTTAGTGTGAGTTGTTTATCATTATATAGTCTAACATTTTGGGCAGTGGCATGTGTGTACACTGAATATCCTGACACCGATTCCTCTTTCTAGAATACCTGCATGATAAACTAGATGAGTATGTGAAACAGTTTCAAATAGTTAAAGTAGTCCGTCAGAAGGAAAGAAAAGGTCTGATCACTGCACGGTTGTTGGGAGCTTCAGTAGCAACAGGAGAGACCCTTACCTTCCTGGATGCTCATTGTAAGTGTAACCTGTGACTGTGCCAGGTCTGGTTTATAATGCTGTTGTCTTTGATTTAATGTTGCAGATATTTTATAAATTATAAATGTTAGCAATATATCATCTTTCCTATTGCTGTTTCATATTATTGAAAATGTAATTACCAATGCTATTTAAAAATAGTCCACATTGGCTTGCTGGACATGTTAAAACGTATCCTGTGTACTACTTTATAGCCAAGCAAAAATTCAGTGTTCCCATTTTCTCCACAGGTGAATGCTTTTATGGCTGGCTAGAGCCATTATTGGCAAGAATAGCTGAGAATCCTGTTGCTGTTGTAAGCCCTGACATTGCTTCTATTGATCTCAACACCTTTGAATTCAGTAAACCATCTCCTTATGTGCATAGCCACAACAGAGGAAATTTTGATTGGAGTTTGTCATTTGGATGGGAGTCTCTTCCTAAACATGAGAATAAAAGAAGAAAGGATGAAACCTATCCAATTAGGTAATCATAATTTGAATACTATTTAAATCCTTCTGTTTTCATGGAGTTGATCTTATGAACAGCAGTTTGTAAATAAATTCATTCTTCAGATGAGTATAATCAGACATCTTAGCATCTTAGATGTTTTTGGTAATATTTTCTTTAAGAACCACATTTTAAAGCATTCATAAAAATATAGCCTTCTCAAGATAGTAACTGCTCTGCATTACTTCTTCTGCATGCAGTGGAAATTGCCTATGTTCCTAGGGGGAAGGGGCAGAGGAGGGTTATACACAGTTATTTTCAGAGACAGTGCAATGATTCTTTCTCCTCGTTCACTTTACATGAAAGAATGACTAAAAGGGTCAGAGCATCCAAATATTAGGCTGATACAGTAGTGCATTTGATGATAATTGTACCTGCTTTGTCCACAGCCAGGTTACTGGTCTGTAGGAGTTGTACTTATCAATGATAAGTACATAAAATTCACACAGAGAAAATTTGTTGGCTTTCCTGATCCTTTCTTTTATGCCAGAAGTTGTTAGTCTGAAGGAGTTCTTAATAAACAGCAATAAGCTGTCAAATGAGAATCCTTGTGAATGTATTTAAGTGCTAGAAGTATTATCTAAGCCAGGAATATGCATCACTGTAGTGAAATAATAACAAGCACATGGAAAATTCCTAGAACAGTTGCACTTTCTTTTTATATCTATATTTAAAAAAACCTTACTGTCTTTATAAATATATTTTCTTTTTTTTTTTTTTTGCAGAACACCTACTTTTGCTGGAGGTCTCTTTTCAATATCAAAAGACTACTTTGAACACATTGGAAGTTATGATGAAGAAATGGAAATATGGGGAGGTGAAAACATAGAAATGTCTTTATATATTTTCTTAGCTCCCTAATTAGCTCCCTAATCTCTGTGCTGACAGTGTACAAGGTATTTGAGAATAAATTAGTATTAGATATTGATTCCTCTGCTCAATCAGTCAACTAGGACAAGGTAATTACTAATTACCTATGAAATAAAGTACAAACATGCTCACTAAACTACTTCTAATTTTTAAAAAATATTTTTAGAGTTGCTGTCTGAAATATGTGTTTCCAGGGTTTATCTGAGTAGGAAATTCACTAATGGTGTGCCTGATATATGTACTCTTGCTAGTGGTTTGATGTGTTTTGGCAAACAGCAGTATTACTGAATTTTTCCCCCCCGAATTCTAACTGCAGTGTACTTACACACTAAATGTTATTATTAGGTGTGGCAATGTGGTGGACAGTTGGAGATCATGCCTTGCTCTGTTGTTGGCCATGTCTTTCGCAGCAAGAGTCCCCATACTTTCCCAAAAGGTACTCAGGTGATCACACGTAATCAAGTTCGCCTTGCAGAAGTGTGGATGGATGAATATAAAGAAATATTTTACCGAAGAAACACAGAGGCAGCAAAAATTGTGAAACAAGTAGGTGGTGGTGGTGGTATTAGAAATCACACTTGCTGCGGTGAAAGTTTTGGTGAGCAAAAGTTATTTATTGACAAAGTATGTAAGGATTCTAGATATTTTATTTAAAAGACTGTTCAGTTTGCTTAATGCTACAGCCCCAACAAACATGAAAAAACCTAAAGTGTTTGGGTGATTAATGTTGATTTTGTATGGTGACGTTTTTTTATTGGTGGTTTTGTTTTCATACATTTTCCTGGGTTGTTTGCATTGTGCAGGTACAGGAACTACCAGAAGAACATGTGAGAAACTACTGAGTGTAGACAATGTAAACTATCTTATTTTCTGAAGTGGGAAAAATGTCTTGCTAGTTTCAAGCTGCTTAGTATTCTTACTGAAAAAGCAGGTTTTGTTGTTCTTTAGTAGCAGAATAGAACTTATTGATAATGGATAACCATCCTGTCTCTATCTGCATAAAAAGTCAGTTATTTTCAAGTAAATAAAGACTTGAGCTTGAGGTTGGGCATTGGCTTATTTATTTTGTAAGTTTTCTGCCCAGCTAGAATATAAAGTTTTCTTTCAGAAGCTATTTTCCCCCCTTTATGTGATAAATGCATTAGATTTCTTAGGCATGTTCAGCAGCTATACAACTGAATTTTGTTTGGAAGATTCTACATTGTACTAGTGGGTATTATGCTACTTATTTCATTAATCCAGTTTGTTTTTTCAGTTTACACTTTTAGTGAGATCAGTTGGCTTTGTGGCTGTCTGAATATGGTCTTAGTTGTACTTTCACACTTCATGGCACTGTGTTAAAACTTCGTTGGGACTAAAGATACTTCTATGTTTTCCATCTTGCAATGTATTTTTTGCAAGTGCTTTGAAATGCTATAGGCAGGATGTCAGGGGTGTTATGACACTGAAAGACAGCAGTAACTGTAGTAGTACAGCATTAACAAGAAAAAGAATCAACAAAGGAAGCTTAAAACTTGTCTAGTACAACACAGAATATCATAGCTTTACATGTGCCAAATGAATGTTAATATATTTATCCTCCATCCTCTACCTCCTTTCCTCTAACAGAAAACATTTGGAGACATATCAAAAAGACTTGATTTAAGGCAGCGCCTGCACTGTAAAAATTTTACCTGGTACCTCAGTAATGTTTATCCAGAAGCGTACGTGCCAGACCTGAATCCTTTGTTTTCTGGATATGTAAGTTTTATTTTAATTACTTCCTATATTTTTCATAGTCTAGGAAGTTTGCTGATCTCTTGTACTACCTTAGCCGTAGCTTTTAGACTTTAGCTATGTTTAATTGCTCTAGGGTTTTCTGCCACTACTCAGGACAAAGAATCTCTTCTGCATACCTTTAATAGCTTTGTCAATAGCTATGTCATTTTCATCTGTCATTTATGTCAAAAGTAATTTTCCCTGCCAAATAACTTTAGTCATTGCACTGCTAAAGCAAGCAAACAAAAAAAAGTAATAGTTCTTAGCTTGAGGTGAACATGAATTTTTTGAGTGTATTTACAAAAAAAAATTTTCCCTTCCTCCTGTTTTAAATATTTAGTGTGTACCTGTTCAAATTGTAATTTGAATAACAGTAACACTGTACAAAGCAGGCAAATAACTCCATGTGTGACTGTAGTTACTAAGCTTCTGGGTGGAAAATACTAACTGAAAAACAGGAGTTTCAGATTTGAGCACAGCAGAAAGTAAAAACAAATGAACAGCTGTAATTGTCGTTAAACTAAAGGTGACTTCTGAAACAGTTTAAGTTTCTGTCATTCCACTGAGCGTTTTTATCCTTATAACACCCTTTCTTTAGTTAAAAAATATAGGTAACCGCATGTGTCTGGATGTTGGTGAAAATAACCATGGTGGCAAACCATTGATTATGTATTCGTGTCATGGACTTGGAGGAAACCAGGTAAAATATTTCATACCTGATTTTTGTTCTCTCTCCTGCTGTAGCTTTACCATATAAAAGTTTTAATTTATTTAATTAATTCAGAGAAATTAACTAATTTTTAACATGCAATATCTCTCTCATCTTTTTTTTCCTTTATTTTCTTTAACAGTTAATTCTTATATATATATTTTAAAGAAAAATTCCATACCACTCTTCACATCATGTCCTGTTTCTAATGTTTTAACTGTAGTATAAAAATTCAGATTTCAAACACACTTGCACTGCTTCACTTGCCCTCTCTTTTCTGTGCTAAAAACCTTTTTATGCCACCCTTACTCCTGTCTTATAAGTGTTGTCTTCTTAATTCTTCCTTTCCTTATGCTTCCTCCTATTGCTTCTTTCTCTGTCACCAGGACTCGCAGTGTCAAGGAAGATGTTGGTTGGAATCCGGCCAATGGGAGACCAAGGCCTGAGCCACCTTCCCTGTCCCGCTTGCAGCCTCACAGTGTGAGGCCAAAGTGGCCTATCCTGTCCTGGCCAGTGCAAGGGAATTATAGGATTCCGTTTGTTCAAGAGGAGCTCTCTTTGGTCCATAGCTCTTGGAGGCAGCTGTGGTGCTCTGTTCCTTCTGCAGTATCACTTGGAATAGATGTCAGATACTGAATTGGTCCATCCTTACTGTAGTACTAACAAAAGGAACATCTCCTTCCCTGCCCAGAAATGCAGGGAAGGCACATTCTCTGTTGCTTTTAAAAGGGATCCTTGATAATTAAAGGTCAGCATAGGCCTAAAAGTTTTTATTAGAATGTAATTGTTACCTTACTGGGGGGGGAGGGTGTTAGTAAGTTTTTTTCCAATCTTAAAAGACATCCATCAGTGACACTGTGAAAACTGAGACACATAATCCTAGTTAGGTGATTTCTTAATAATCTTAACTTTCCTAATAATTTTTTGTGAGACATGGCATGCTGTCTAGATTAAGAACTCCCCTATTATGCTAGCTTCTTACAGGATTGAATTTGGGGTTTTATTCTATTGTGGATTAATACTATTAGTCTTTTCATATTGTCAGAGTCATTAATTAGGGAACACTCTAGAAAGAAATTGTATTAAGAGTTCTGCTGTAGCTTTTATTGTTCTCTAAGTTATCTTGGGCTATACTAAAACTCTATTCTTTCAACTGTTATGTTTTTTGTTTTACCTCCTGCTACAAAATAACAGTCTGAATCCCTTTAGATGCCAGCATTCAGAGAACTGAATTCGCTGATAATGTTTAAGAGATGCATATTTGCTTACTTAACCCTTCTCATTACAGTGCTCTTTTTTCAGTTGGCCTCTATTCTTTACCAAACTTTTAGCAGTGTAGGCTGCTATCTTCCATGCTGTCATGTTTGTCCATATATTTGAAATGGGAGTAGGAAATAGAACTTAGTTTTCAGAGTTGAATGCCAGTTGTATATGATTCTTCCTTTTTAGAATTTTGGAGGCTGGAAACATGCCCACCTCAATATCCAAAATTATTGATGTCCTAAACGTAGCTTTCAAGTCATTATTTTCAGGGCTTGCAGAGATTTTGAAGAGCCAAAAATAAATCAGGACAGATTAAATCATATTACCAGATTAAAAGTCTATGTGAGCTAAATGACTAAGCAGGTCACTCCTTCACTACCTGGTTTGAGGACTAATGTTGGTGATAGAGCCTGAAGGGTGAGAAGCCTGTTTGTTCCTCAGGAGGTGACTGCTGTGCCCTGGAAAACAGCAGGCCAAGGGTGGTAACTGAGCCTGCCTTAATATTCAAAGGGAAGGTATGATGAAGGCAGCTGTATCCAGAGGCAAGAAGCATTAGCAGTGAGATGTGATGTTAGGGGCTCTGCTGGTTAACGTGGGAGAAAAGGAAGAAACCAGGATGTCAGGTTAGGGTTGGAGGGGAGAACAGCTGTGTCTGTAACTTTTAGAAGTAAAGCCCTGTTACGATCAAAATTATAGCTGAGCCTTAGGAGTACTCTGCTGTCAGGAAATCGTGGTAAAATCAGCTCACAAAATACATGTTTGTAATTACTTTTCAAAGGGTTACCTCACAAGAGGATATAACAGCATCCTATTGTTCACATTTATTGTTTAGATCAAGCAGTAGAAGTTGGCATACAGCAATCAGTATTGTTTCATGCGACAACTTTTTTTTTGGTTGCTCTAAGAAAAACAAAAATCTAGCAATAGAATTCAATAGATTTTTAAAGTTAACTTACATTTTGGCATTTCTTATCTTAAACTCTCTCTACTTTTCAGTTTGTCTCCTTGAATTATGTAGGGTCCGTGTGGGAGTAAGATTTTGTGTCTTAGTACACATGCAGCAAATGATACTTCCAATTTATACACATAAGTATAAATTAGTAGTAGTAGTATTAGCATTGCTACTAAAAACTGCTTTTGTAAACACATTTGAAGTGTCTCTGCTAAAAATCAGACAAATTATTCTGTAGTGTCATATTTTTGAATAAGAAATGTATTACTTTGTGTATGGGAATTGGAATGCTTAATTTAGTTTAATACTTTTCTTTGTGTTTGTTTACAAAAATTTTTAAAAATTATGGAAATAGTACTTTGAATACTCTGCACACCACGAAATTCGCCATAACATTCAGAAGGAGCTTTGTCTGCATGCTTCCAAGGGACCTGTGCAGCTTCGTGAGTGCACCTACAAGGGCCAGAAAACCTTTGCTGTTGGAGAGGAGCAGTGGCTGCACCAGAAGGTACAGATCCTGTGCAATGGAAAGGCATTTCTTAGTCATCTTCAGTATGAGTTAATTTTTGATTTCAAATAAAAGCATAAACACCAACAAAACAAAAACTCTGAAGCCAAAAAAGACTAAGTTTGGTTTTGGCAAGAAAATTGAGACAATTTCAGCTTTTCAGTTACAGATCAAAACTTGATGTCACTAGTAGGAATATCACTTAAAAAAACAGTTGATATCCTTTAGTGTGTTTGTCTAGATATCCAGCTGGAAGTCAATTCAGATGTTTTGTATTTTTAAAATATTTTACTAAATTTTCCTAACAAAACAAGTTGGTACTTGCACGCTACTTGTGTATTTTCTAGCCCGCTCTGCACCACCTGTATGAGCTTACACTTTAGCACCCAGCTTGGGGGAAGAACTGTGGGGGGAAACATCTTGTTCATTGTTTGTTCACTTCTTTTCCCTCCTTTTTTTCCTCACTTTAGGATCAAACTCTGTACAACGAAGCACTACGTATGTGCCTTACAGGAAACGGAGAGCATCCGAGTTTGGCATCCTGTAATCCTTCAGACCCTTTCCAGAAGTGGATCTTTGGCCAGAATGATTAAGATTTGATATTATAAGCCAAAAGCGTTTTATTGAAAGAACCATTCTGAACTGTGAACATTATGCATATACTGGATTTTTACATGATAGTTTAAATGCAAAATGTTTAAACAGTTTCATATCCCTCTTAAGTTGGATATAAAATGTGTCATCAGAGATTAGCTGGGAGTCTGTTATACCAAAGATAATTTGGATCCTGGCTATATTTTGTTTACAATACTTCTATGATAAGACTTTATATGTTGACCACTGATTTATGGATCCTGTTAGTTCTCTTTTATCTTAGGGGCCATATGTGGTGGGTTTTCTGACATATTGTAAATACTTCTGAAGGAGACTAAATTTTCTCTGTAGTGTCATGAGAAATTATTGTCTACTGTGTAAAACCCAATACACTTTATACGTATGTTTTATGCTCAAATGGCTGATTTTATTTTTTGTAATTATTTACTCAGTGAAACTTTCTCAGTATTTTAAAAATTCCTCCACTTAGAAAATTAAACATTTGACTGTCAGGTCAAAGCCAAATAGATATGACATTGTGCTCAGCTTCTAGAAAGTCAGCTGGTTTGTAGAAGAAAAAAGTAATTCTCAGTAAAATATGTATTTATTTTAATGGTAAATCTACTTATTTTGATACTAATCTTTTGTTTAGCCAGAACTTCTTGTACAGGTTTTTTTAAATTTCATTGACTTAAAAATTTATGATTAAGCTGTATTTTAGTAGGCTCCCGAGCTGCTTAACATTTGCACATTTTTTCAGCATTCTGTTCTTTATTGCTTTTAAATTACAGGTTATCTACTAAACTTCTGCCCCTACCTTCCAGTGATTTATGCAATATTTACCTCACAGTTTCTAATATTATCCATATGTAATTGCCAACACTTGCATATTAATATTTTTTTCTTGTTTCTCTTTCCCCTTTTACAAAGGACTGATCTCAGATTAATCAATCTTAGTAAGACTTTGGTCCTTCTAACTCTTCTGCTAATTTTAGATAATAATATAGCATAGTCAAGTATATAATCAATTGTTTAAAAATTTGTAAAATGAAGACATATTTGGCTGCATGATCAAATATAAAGTTGAGAATAAATCTGAAGGGGTGGGTATTAAAGGCTGAATAGGACAAAAATACACTAATAATAAATCTGTTATTCTGTCCTCTTAAAATTACATTTTATTTCATCCCAGTATTTAACATTACTGATAAATGCTAACAGGTCTGGTGGGTGAATGGATGATGATGTGGGGTTGTTTTTTTTTTTTTTACTTTTATGGTGAGGAGGGAGCCTGTTTGTAATTTAATGGTTACCTGACTAATGAGTTCAGTTTCTGAATAAAAACAAAAAAAATTCCTTTCAGTACTTATAAGTTATCAAAAAGACAACAGATTGTACAAGCAAGGACCATAACAATGATAGTGAAGGACCATGGTAATTTGTCAGAAGCTTTAACTCCAGTTTATTTTTTGGGCTTGATAATGCCTTTGAGTTGTGTCTCAGCTTTTGTAATGCTTTTGGAGACACCTGTGAGTATCCCATGAAGTTAAAGCTGTACAACTTAAAAGTAACTTGGTACAGAGTGAACAGAAATTGTTGAAAAGACTGTACCAAGGAAGGGCTATTTATAACACTGAAACTGGAAGGTTGGATAGAACAACACTGCACAAAAATCTGCCTGTGTCCTCTGATAAATGCTTTCATTTAGTAATGAAATACGAAGTATTATTATTTTGCAGCTCAAACCAATATTGAAAGGCCAGCACTTGATAAAATGGAGTTGAGGAGACACAGAACGTAGGTCAATGAGAAAATTGCTGAACAATATGAATAGAAGATGGGAGATTACAGAGAGAGCAGCTGTGTTGTGTTGAACCTTGGGTACAGAATGGAAACTTGGTGTCCAAGGAACCTGTTCTAGAAGATAAGGTATTTAGAAAACCAGTTTAAAAGTACTTGCTCTTTTAGTTCTCAGTTCATGTTATACAGAAAATGCATTCTTTTCAATATCACTGAAGGATAATTTCTTCATGCAACCTGTTTCTCTTCCAAGTTTGTCAGACTAGGATATGCAATGAAACATTTATCTACTCATTATCAATTGGGTTTTTGCCGTTTGTTTGAGTTTGTTTTTTTTTTTAAGAGCTAACATTTCAAACCAGGGTACAATTTAAATTGCAAGGAAATGAGTCTTCTGTTGCACCTGAAGGAAGGAAACTCTTCCTAAGCAATTCTAGAGAAGCTCCACTTGGTATTTTTTGGGTTTTTGTGGTTTTTTTTTTTTAAGATATAGCAATATATGTGGTCTTTCTTTGCAGGTGTATAGCAATTCACCTAGTTATTTTATTTTGTCTTTAGTTCTATATACAGAAAGGGAAATCAATTCAGTAATTTTAAAATGGTCTTTAAAGATTTTCCTTTCTTTTTTTTTTTTTTGAGACCTCTTTTCTGGTCTAACATAGGTCACTAGTACAAAATACATACTATAAATAATATCTTTTTAAGGTATGTTATCATAGTTTCTTAAAATGTGACATTTTAGTCTGTATTTTGCAGTACCGAGTACAGCAGTTTAGTCTTACTTGGACTCCCTACTATCTGCCAGAAAAGAGGGAACCAGATCTATAAATAGAGGAAAATTTTAAGTGACTGGTTTTGTTCTGTTCTGTTTCAAGAACAAAACAAAATTAATTATAGTCAGTAATCAATATAATATATTATAATAATAATCAATTATAGTCAGTATGACCTAAATTAACTTTTAGGTCATATTGACTATAGCAGTTCCAGATACTCAAAAGTGTGTGTGTACACACACATATACAGGCATCATAAAAAACTAGGAGAGCAATAAGATAACAGTAAATATGACTAGAAGTTTAGGAAGTTGGAATTTTGGGGGTTTTTTTTTTTAAGCTAATAAAAAAGCAGTAGCATCTTCTGGCTGTTGATAATGTTCTCTTGAAAATGGCTAATACTTAGGTTGCTGAAAATCAGTTTGTTACAGAGGGGTTCTCTGGCTTTTTTTTTTTTTTTTTTAAATTTTAAATTCAGATCTCTTTCAGTAACATCATAATGTCCTTCTCTGTCCCCTAAGAAGGGGACAAAGGTAAGCAGTATTCCATACAGATCACGTAAAAATTGGAGCCTTAGTCAGGTGGCTGTATGAACTGCTGAAGGTTCCTAGAAGAGCTGGCATCAGTGCGAACCTCCATCTCTCTGCGCTCTCCCACAGCCAGGGAGCAATCCCAAGTGCTGAAGGCTTGGCTTCAGGCCAGCTCAGCCACGCTGCCAGCAGGACCAGGCAGGTCCTGCACCTTTTGGGCCTTCAGCGCCCGTGGCTCTGGGCAGTACTGCCTGTGACCAAGAGGTCCCTACTGCTTGCTGGTGCCTCAGCCTGGTTGTGACACCATCCACTGCAGTGGGAATGTGCCAGCCCACCATCCTGAGGGTTTTATCACCCTTGGGAGTGACTGCTGCTTTACTCTAGGGTGAGTACAGAAGGACGTGAGTACTACTAGCAGAGCAACTTACTAGTGAGCTTTTACAGTTAAATCTTCCTACTTCTGAATGGGCATCCTGGGATCTTGAATTAGAACCAGTGCCGAAAGTTGTTTTACATTTGTTGTATCAGTATGGCTTAGCAAGCCCTGGAGGACCCTTTTAGCCACAGGTCACAGAATGCTAAAAGCATTCTAATAGCAAAGCTGGGCCTCCCAACAGACTGCAACCAAAAGATACCATAATTCCTGTGAGGACTTTTTTATAATCTAGAGAACAGCATCTCATCTTTATTGATTTTTAAAATACAAACAATTTAACTATATGTAATTGATCATATAAGCAAACTTAAGGACAGCTTACTTTTATAGATGTGCATCTCAGTTTGAATAAATATCAGAGTAAAAAGATAGCAGAGATTGTGCTCTGATTGGTAATTATTTTCTTAATGAAGCTATGCTGAGCATCGATTTTCAAAACAAGCAGTTGTCCTGAAATGCAGCAGTATTCTTTGACTGTTGCCATTGAAATGATGTGATGTATAAAATTACTGCAAATTGTCCACCAGAGAGAGCTGTTGCAAAATTTTATTCCAACAGCTGTTGAAAACAATTGTTTCATTACCTTATTATGAAAATTATAACCACAGATGAATCAGGTAAAAGATTTCTCTGGCCAAAGAAGATTGTAGTAGTATCATTAAAGGGCAAATGGATATACCTAAGAAGGCATTTCTGTTTATTTAATTTAATTAGCGTACAAATATTTAGAAACAAAAACACACACACAAAAATGCCACACAACCTGCTTCTCCTTATGCTACCAGACTATCAGGAATGGGAGAAATGCTAGAAATTTCACCGAGTGCCTTTGGAGGCTCTGCAGGTGTCGGGGAGGAGCCGCAGTTTTAACTCTGGCTCTCTCAGCTGAGAGAGGCTCTCTAGTGACTGCATAGCAGAAATGAGACGCACAATGCACTGGCAGCCAGGGTGTAACGTAGAAACCTGGTTTACTTCATTGCAAACAAATGGACAATATATATTGTACAATATATAATAAAAATACAGCTGATACAAGTGCCACTAATTAACAAAAAAACTAATGTTAAGACTTAAAAATGCTCATTTTTGTAATATATACACTGCAGTAATAAGCCACAATAAATACATCAAATTTCATATCATTCATAATAAATACTGAAAATATAAATACAGAAGAATACAGTTAATTTGAATAAATTATTACAACATAAGATCTAGGTTAAGTTCTGTTGAATAGTATTGTAGCTTATATTACCCTTTGGCATCTTTGATGTTACAACTTGTTTAAAAAAAGGAAATTAAGGAAATGTGTAGTTCATGAAGCTTAAAATTATTTCCATATACAGATTTTAAGGTGAACTTTCTTTTCCTTTGCTTCTTCAAACAGTTTAAAAGCAGCAGTCCAATTAAATATCTTGCTTAACTGTTGAGACCTCCATAATTTTAGTATGCAAGATCATCTGTAATGGAAAATGTTAAGTACGTAACGTAATTATTTTTCTCAGAAATTAGTAACAGTAGAAGTAATGTACAAATTTTAAACTAATGGCTGCAATTACACATTTTTACTAGTCCCATCTGAATGGATTACCATCCATTCTGGATCACCATTTCTGTCTGAAAGACCATCAACGTAAGTGCTTCTGAGTTTATGCCACGGTGTGTTATTTACCACTTGCCAACACAAATTTCAAAAGCAATTTTATATTCTTGTGGGGATATGTATATGTATGTATGTTTACACAGAGAGATGAACCTGCTAAAAAACAGGGTTGGACTAGACAGTGTGAATACTAATACAGTCTGTTAAAACACTTTAAACATATAAAAGGTAATGTCTTGTGTTTCTTTACAAAATTTCTATTAGTTGTAGATTGAAACAAATAAAAATAACCAAGTGCCATGTTTTAGCAGGTATTAACCAGTACATTTGTATTAATAATTTTATTTGTAAAAGGTTATTACACCAGAATGCAATTTAACTTAAAAAAAATCAACTTTACTAAGACAATATTACAGGCTGAGGATTTTAGGAACAGTTTTGTAATCTACAGATTTTGACTATTTTTGCACTGATAAATGTCTAGCGCTTATTTTACATCAAACACTTTTTAAACATATTTCACAAACTACACTTCAGACGTTATTTCCATAGAAGTGCCTACAATCAGTCAATTAAAAGAAGTGCCCAGTTTAAGTCTTTTTTTACATGGGCATCTGAGACCTGAAGTTGTGGTATCTGTGTGAAATTACTTTTAAAAAACCAGCATGCTTGCTTCTGGTTTTAAGAGACCCAGCTGCCAGTGCACATGATGATCTTTTCAAGAAGCTGAAAACTACTGCTAAATCTGTATCTGAGACTCACAAATGGTTCTTTAGAGTGATTCCCCCATTACCCCAGCAAGGTTAACCTTCATCCACAATCAACCCAAAATTCCATTTTTAAGAACGTATTTTAGAAGACGGAGCAACCTAAAATAATTACCTGCCATAACGTACTAAGCCTCATTTGAAAATGCTAAGATAAAATGCGGATAAAAGGAGATTTTGTCTTTGCTTTTAGAATCTCTTGCTAGCTGAGAAACTGGGTATATCAGAGTATGTGCCTGGGAGCAGAGTTAACTGAAATGATTTTGAACTTGTCTTTGAAATTGCCATCAGCAAAGAGTGTGACATGGTAGCAATGCTTCTAGGGTATTACTTTTTAAGTTTTTTACCCCATGCATTTGGATATGTATTTTATTTAATGGCCACCTGCATAACTCTGGGCTGGAAAAATGTCATTTCCTGTTTCCACTGAGTTCATGTTTGGTTACAATATATTAAATAACAGAGCCGATATTATGATCTAACATGGGCAAGCTTGTAGTGAATGTCCATGTAATTTTCTATCCTTGCTCTGAAGAGATCTTAATTTGCCCTTTTCCTTTTTTTAAAATTATTATATGTTTTATTTTTTCCTTTAGAAGAAAAATAATTCTCCTCAATCTGCCTCTTGCCTTCATCTTTCTTTTCCTCTAAATTGTTCTATCCTCCCTGCACTCATTCAAGTGTTTGAAGACAAAGGATTATCTTGGTCCTTGTATTAGAACAATGATGAGCATTTGTATCTTCCACTATTTTCCCTATCAAGAAAAACTAATCCCATCATCATGGTTTGTTGGAAAAATGAACAGTTAGAGAAGAAGGGACATGAGAGACACACTTTTTTTCATTTGAGTCTACTGGACATTCATTCACGAAAGAGAAGTGTCACTGCTAAGGTCCAAATTAAAATAATTGTGTAATGAAATACAGAATCTACTTTTTGTTCCACTCCCAGCCTTGGATGAAGGACTATGATCTCAATTGAGAAGGTGAAACACAGAGTACCAGGAATGTGGTTCTCCAGTCAGTGAGACCTTCTGAAGGGTGGGCGTCTGCCTAACCCTAAAGACAGCAGTAGGGATTTTAACTCTTAGAAATTTAACTTAATGCAGTTTGGAAGGGACCTTAAAGATCTAAAGATCATCAGCACCCCCTGCCACCCACGAGATCACGTTCAAAACCCCACCCAACCTGGCTTTTCAAGACCTCAGCACAAAGGACAGCAGAGTTGCCCTTGTGCTCAATTCTAATAAAAAGTCCTACTGTACAACAGACCTCCCAAACACCAATAGGAAGGAAAGAATTAAAAAGAAAATACTAGAGCTGTGAAACAGGTGTTTCATAAGTGGATGTTCATATAAAGTAAAATTATCGGTATCAGCTGTTAGAGTAGCAGAAAAGCCCTCAAAGATGCTATAACTTTCCTCCTGAAGTGAAAACAATACTCTGGTACATGTATTAGCCATAAAATTAAAAGCTGCCTTGGATTTAGGGGAGGGTGAAAAGGAAGAACTTGTGAAGAACTCAAGTGTGTGTTCACTCAGACATCTTTAAAACTACATTGCACTTCTTCATCACTTCACAATATTTGTACTTTGGATTTGACACTTCTTGGAGAAAATGGAAAATAATTTGCACATGGACAATGATTACAGAAAATATAAAAATTAAGAACATTAAAGAAACCTTGAAACACTGAAGAGGCAAATGCTTAGATTTCTCATACCAAGGAACACGTAAGTGAACTAGACTCTGTTTTGAAAATAACAGCTTTCTGCCATTTTAAAAAAATAGTAATCAGATTTAATATTTTAGAAATAAATTCTATAGAATATATTCTCTGAGTTAATTCTAGATTTTCAAAGTATTTTACATCAACTGTCCTGCAACGATAATAAAGCATATGATAGAATTACTCTTTAGTCTCAGTGGGAAAGCGTAACACCCCCAAATGCTTACGGATTTTCCGTATCATCCTCTTCCGTTCCTGGCCGTTTCAGGAAATGAAACAACTGCCACAATGAACATCGGTTTCTAAAACTCACAAGCTGTAACACTCCTTATTTAGCAAATACCTTCTAAAAGGATATAATGGGTCTGCTTTGTGTTTGAGGGAGGACACCTGCACTGCTACAGGAGCAGCCTAGAACACGGAGTTTCAACTGAGAATTCAGCTGGCAGAAGAAGACAACATACATATGAAAGACTGCGTGTTGCTGATGAGTATGGTGTGGCAGGAAAACTACAATCTTGCTGCTCAAATGTTAAGCACTAGACAGGTAAATGTTGTATATTCAACACAGCTTTTATTCTAATTTTTCACTGTGAAATTCACTTTTTAACTTCTGCTGATTAATCTAGTCCAAGGAAAGGAGAAGTCATTTCAGCTGTGTTTCATGTTAGTGAAAAGTTTCTGGTCAGTTCTGAGCTGGGCTGGGCTTCACTTGGAAAGAGTCTGCAGTACAAAAATTTAGTTATGATGCCAAAACACAAGAATAAAATGGTCTTTTACCTGTTCTAGAGGATTGTATTTTATCACAGTATCTCCAAGTACATTACAAACCAGAGCACAGAGAACATGATGACACAAGACAAAGGTGAAGTATCCTCTGTCTGAGCCCAGTACTCTCTACCTAGTGTACCACAATTCTGTCAGGAACACCTGAACTAATAGAAACCTTTACACATGCTCAGTTTTGCATACAGACATATGCATGTGATCTTTAACAAAGCAGCTGTGTCTGTTAAGGTGCTGCCTGGGGGACAGGGAAAGCAACATGATCAGTTTATTAGCACATTTACTGAAATAAAACAGCCAGATCAGGTTAGAAACTGGATCTGACTGGGATCAGTCAGCAATCCAGTGAGTAACAGCACCACCACAACCACACAGGAATCCTGCAGCACTTGGACCAAAGGATCCCACTGTCAGAGAGCAGGGGAGCAGCTGAGCCTTATCTATAGCAAGGGACAGTTACTATGGAGGGGAACCAATGGCCTTGAAATAAATGTCAACTCCAATTAAGATTCACTAGCAGGAACTTACGTAAATGAAAAATTACAAAGCTTTACAAAGCTAGAATTTTCTGATCCAAGTGGCATACAGCTCAACAAAGAATACTGGAAACTTCTACTGCCCAGCTTTTAATTTTAAGGATGTTTCAATGGACATGAGTTATAGCTCTTAAGCAACAACTGCAATTGCTGTAATCATCCCAACAAAATTCCAATTTCATGTCTAACATCAATTAAAGCTTTATATATATTTAACCATGCACCTTTTTCCAAGAGAGGTGGCATTCATCTTATAGGCAAAAAGGCATCTGCTTTTAGGTGCTGTTCCAGTAATGGTCTGTGTGACAATTCCAGTTTATTTCAAGAAAGGGAAATGCTTTTTTTATGACTCATTTTTGTGAATGCTGCAATATAATCACAAATATATACCAGGCTTCTTAGGAGCGTTTATCAGTAGCCAGATATCTTGGAAATAAAGCTGATAAAGACTATCAGTAAAGTAGATATTTTCACAAATAATACACTGTGTTGATACAGAAGCAAATCCTGCTGGTTATCGCTTGGTAACATAATACTTTTATCACACAGAAACAGCCTACCCAAAATGCAAGGACTGGTTATCAACATGAATATTAACCAGCTGGGAAATGGGACCCAGCGTTATTATATACTAGCCCAGAAAATAACACTAAAATATTTTCCATCCCATGATGTAAGCTTGCTTTGCCTTAAAGGAAGAGTATGCTTTTTCGTTCTAAAAAATAAAAAAAAATAAATTTAAAATCAAAGTTTCATCAAGTGATGGAAACTTGACTCTCACCTGATTTTTACATCCTACTCTAGATTTCAGCTAAATTAACCTGCCTGCTTTGGACAGGGTTTTAACCTTTTTTTTCACTCCAGTCAACTTATACATGCTAGGAAAGGCTTTAGCTTTGTTATTTGCTGGCATGGATTTGTCTGGGCAACAGGTTTAACCTGCATTGAAAAAAAGAGAGGTTACTGGGCTTTTGTCAGTATGAGTTTCTCTCTGTTACAAGGCTTGGTGGTATTATTAATAATATCTACCAGGAACTCTCCATGAATTCTAAACAGACTTGATTTTATAAATTGCTGTAAGAAGTAAAGAAGATTTCTTTACTTTGTATCTTGAGATCAAATCTTGATCACAAAATATCATATTGCATCAAAAGAATAGTACTATTAGCAACATTATCACCACCTAGTCAATTAGGAGTATTTTTTCCATTTAAATCTTTATTCTGCACATTTTACTTTTTGAGTCGTGGGAATAAGCTACTTCAAACACGGGAAAATAGTGTACCACAAACACTTTATCTGTAGTCCCTGCTGCCTCTGCCTATCTCTTACAAGGTATTACTGCTTGTTACCCTACCCTGCTGGCTTTAGAGAATTTGGCTGTATTCACCCTTGACGCCCCAATGGCATAGAACACACACATCCAAATACTCAGAAGTTTTTACAGATACTAATATTACAAAGGGCTGGGATCAGAAATCTGTGCCAATGAAAACGGTAAATAGCTGTCACCTCAATATTTCAAGCTAGCTGAAAAGTATTTTATGAAGTTAATTACTTACTGTGCTTGCTGATATTATAAGGTATTTTGCATGTGAAAGCACAGGGGCCAAGAAAATAATTTCTTATTGCTCAGTGAGGGCATGAATAACAAAGCAAAAAATTTAATTTCACTTTCCCCTGAGAGAAATACCCCAATAAAGTGTGTGGGTCTCCAACACACTCTTTAAGAGTTGAAGAGCTGCTACTGATCCTCATCTACTGTCCCAGCTCAAGCAGAAGACATTTGTGCTTTTGGTGCTGGTGTTAAGGGAGAGTGCCTAATGTAAGCCCGCTGTTAAAGCATGACCCCTATATTGACAGAGACTTGTTACATTTGCCCTTAGAATATCTTGAACAGAGTAATTTATTCTGAAGTGCAGAACTTCAAGGACTAGCACGTTTCTCTTTAAAAACCATGGGTATCTGCTGTATGGCATTGGAGAATACAGGCACTTACCTGGCTACTCAGCCTTAGAGGAAGAGATTAGAGTGGTCTGTGACTGCGAGGAACACAGGCTGTGGGATTGCTGAGCCAGATAACCAACATGAGTGCGCTTTCCCAGGAGATGGAATACGTTGCAAGTTTGGAATCCAGTCCCTAGAGAACTAGACTTTTCAATGCAGTTCATATAAAACATGTAGGACTTCTTGTGGAAACAAGTAAATAAAAAAACCCTTCCAGCTACTACATGGAGTAAAAATATTTTGCTAATTTAACATAAATATGAGAAATCACTTTGCCCAGATTTCATATAAAAACAATTAAATTAGCTCTTTTTTTTGAAAAGCATATTTTACATCGGCAGTTTTTCTACTGGAGTACTGTACATGATGTTTTAAAGAGCTTTTAACCAGAAGAGTCACTGTTACAGAGATAAAATTTACACTGTGTTTACATGCACACTGTTAACCATCTAGATTTGACACAGATAAAAACTAAGATGCTGATCCTTATTTTGACAAACAAGACAGGCCTAAATTTTTCAACTACTTGATGTATATAATAAATGAATTTTCAGTATTACAAGAATAAAAATGCTGAAATAGATTTTGAAATCAAAATAAGGCAGTGCAGAATTACCAGTGCAGAGAAAAGCTGGTTCCTATGCCTCCTTTACTAGACAAAAGCAAGGTTGTTTAATAAATTAAAGGTACTTTCATTCCCATTTCATTTAGGAACAAGTGGATCACAAGGTAATGGATAGCCATATGATGCACATGTTCTTTTGCTTGCAGACTTTTGCAGCTACAAAATTTCTGAAGTTATTTTTCCTCACTGAACGGAATAAGACCAAATGGCACTAAATTTGAGATACAATCAGAAGTCCACAAAAGCCAGTCTCATATTTCATAAAAATTTAGGCAATCTAGACACTTCCACTTTTTTTTTATTTCCCATGCTTTATTTAAACTTTGATCAGTAAGGCTCTGCTTTTATAAACTGCATACTGACATATTCATAAACTGGCTTGGGAAAAATGTACAGGTTTTGTTACAGTGAATTTTAAGATCTTACATTGCCTCAGGGTCTGGAGCTATGGCATTTCTCCGAAGAGTTCACAGTTCCCGCAGTTCGTACAGTACTGCAAAGTGGCACTAAAGTGCGTAAGTATCTGAACAGTGGCTGGGCTGAAGGTGCTGGGTGAGCTTAAGCTACTGCTTTGCCATTATATACAAGATCGTTTTTCTTTGGGGAGGGGGGACTAGTTCTGGAATGCCACTGGTTTTAGTTTTAAATGGAGGATTGTCTACCTTTCTCTAGTCTAGACGATGTAAATGCCCCCTTTCTGACTCTTCTGTTTGTCAAGAACAGTAAAAGAGAAAATAGTACACTCTAAAAATATGTTTCAAGATGATTTATCAGAAATGGTATTAAGAAAAAATAAAGAAGAATACAAGGTACTCCAGATGAAAAGTGGACATGCTCTTCGTAAGTAGCTATGGATCTTCTGCTCAAATGAACATGCTGTTCATTTTTATCAAAACATGAATCTTAAACTACCATAAATAAAATACATACAGTACAGAACAATTAAAACTTCTTTTTTTACAGTAGTTACTTTTACATTAAACTTACCATCTTTTCAGATATGTTGAAAATTAGGACTCTAAACATGATTATTTCAAAGTATCATTTTTAACAATCTTGCACAGGCCCGACAGTCAAAAACATGAAGCTTTGAATCAGATAGCTTGGCAGGTTTCATATACGTTCATAGGTAGGGTACTTTGAAATATGTTGGGTGTGTTTTTTACTTATCTGGTTTATTTTTATCAAAAAAAGGGTTTCATTATTTTTATTTGAATCTTTACATGAACTGGTTTTGTGCAATACCACTTCCAGTGTAGCTTGAGAAAACAGAATGTGTCTGGAACATTGATTATAGTCCAAGTGTTGTCTACCTCTTAAAAAAGTAAGTTTCTAGGAAAATCCAATGGGAGTGAGTTTTAACACAGGAATTCAGTCCTAGAATAATTTTAGTATTAAACAGGCACCGTCTCTACCACTGGTGATTTGATGCACTCTTCGTGCAGTCTGCTCTTTTCTGGGAGGTTTAGTGAATTCTCAGCAGGGTGTTCTTGCACATGACTGTCACCATTCAAAGCTGAAACAAAGCCATCTTGAGAAGGACCTTTCAAGTACGAGTGAAATTCCACTGGCGGGTGACTCGGCCTATGCTCAGTGTATAAACTGTTACAGGGAGCACTGCCATCCCCTTCAGAAGATGAGCAGCAAACAATCACTGAGGGGTTGGCAGAAGGGTAATGAGAGCTGCTAAAAGTTTCCTCTGATTGCCGTGTGTAGTCAACAAACTGTTCTGAAGTCATGTTGTAAGGCACCAGAGAGAGACTACCGTTCTTGACAGCATCCCTTTCTGAGTAAGTCTCACCGATCTGGTTAGCAGTGCCAGCAACATGGTTCTCTATTTGGTAATACAGAGTTGAAGAGTTAGTATAGTATGAGGCATTTTTAGAGTGGTTTTCATGCACAGCAGTTCCATCAGAGTAGCAAAGGACAGAAGGAAGAGGCACCATATCAGCATGGGAGCTCATACTTTCTACAAAATCATCTGCTTTTTCTTCCTCCTCATCTTCCTCCTCATCTTCCTCTTCCTCTTCATCATCATCTGATTCACTAGGGGCTAAACTCTGCGTACTAGAATCTGTAACTCCACTACAAAAGCTACTCCCATCTTCCTCTTCCTCCTCTTCCCCTGGACAGTCCAAGTCCTCGGCTGACTGGGAATGCATAACTGTAGCCAGGGGTTCGGTTTCAATCTCAAAATTTTCTGCAATCGAATATTCAACTGGATGGGGTCCTGGGCTCATGGAACTACTGTGTGCACTTATCTCAGTGTGACAGCCATTGAGTGCTGGAACTTGCTGTTCTCTATTTTTTTCCAATTCAAGTTTCATTATCGTGTGCAAAAAGTGAGTCCGTACACGGATAGGGTTAAATTCGATTCTACCTGCTGTATTGCTACACCCTTCTTTAGTGCAACCGCATGGAAAAGACATACGATCCACCTTTTAAAAAAGAGAATACAGATTAACAATAGGAGCCAAAGCCTGGTGACATGACAGAGCCTAGACAGCCTAGAGAAATACAAAGGTGAAGCGGGATTCACGTTGAGAAACGCTGGTAGAATTAGTCAAAGCTAACAGTCATTCAGCGAGTCAGCCCTGGAGTTTAGCAGTACTGACAACAGTAAGGGGTCTGAGTATGGTCCAGTATTGCAGAAAAGGGAAAAAATGATTCTGTTCCATAGGTGAAAGTATTAAACAGTGGAACAAAAAACAGGCAGCTTTTCAATTTCTTGATCTGCTGCAGCTTTACGTAATTTTGTTCTCAAATCCAGGCAATAGCATTACCAGAACCATCTTAAAATCTGACAAAAATAATGGAAACCAGACACCCATTGAAATAAAATGAATGATATACAGAAACCTTTATAAAGTAACCAATGGGGACACCTGATTTCCAAGAACAGGAACAAAAACTCAACTGCATTTTTAAAGGTAATCCAGTCAATTCTAGATGCAGTATTTTAACCTCAACAGACTGGGCACAGAACATCTACATCTAATATCCTACATTTTTCAAACTGTGACTGAATTCACGTGCTGGCAAGTTTCATTAGACATCCTAAGGTCTGTGACTTTCATCTGCACTGGAACACCTAAACATCAAATATACGCAGGAGAACCACACAACACAACCCAGTACATCTTCCCCACGTGTGGAGATGAAAACAGGAACAGCAAAGAGAATATATTATTTAAAATAGCAGAGAAAGTTTAGCTTGGATTTATGAGATGATGAAAAATGCATTCAGGAAGAAAACTCAGCTGCACAACAGCAACTCAGCAGAACTAGCAGAAATATCCTTTAGGGAACATTCTGAGACACGCACAGCTGACACTGTGTAAATGTACAATATGAAACACCTCTTCAGTGTGTAGAGGAAAAATTTGCCTGCTACATTAGCAGATACCTTTTTACTGCCCACATGCAAATTTATCATGCACAGATTTTAAGTACCATGCGTGTTACACAAAGGACAGTATCGCAGAATGTAATCTATTTTTTCCCATGGAATTTGGACTACAATTCACATTTGGAGTGTCTGCTAATTGTTTCTAAAATAAAAGGTAATATCCAAATCTCCCTTCTGAAATTTGCAGGCTACTTAGTCTTCTGTTATCTGCATTTGCCTATTTAGATAAAGGCCTAAAAGGAATATGAGTAACGGAATACTTGTGTAAGAACAAAAAACACCCTAAGCCATATGTGTGCCTAAAATCATACTAAAGATATTTTAGGATATTGTGTTGATTCNCCCCCCTTTAAAATGAGGCCTTTAAAAACATGTTGGACATCCACAAGTGTTATGGCCTAATACTTAATTTCTAATAGTTGCAATTTCAAGACCAGCAAGGACATGCATGTGCATGGACACACATCCTTCCCCCTCCCCAGACAATTAAATAATGACAATAATGTAGACATTTACCTGACATTTTATGCCTGCAAGACTGCAGGTGCAAGTTTCTGGGTCACAGAACACACGGCAGTCACAGCCACAATCCTCTCTGGACAGGCGGATGGCTCGCAGCTCGTGCTTCTCTTCCACGTCGATCTTCTTCACTCCAGAAGCTCGCAGCAATGCCCGCCGCTTTTTTGTAGGCAGGGGTTGAAGAAAGAAGTACTCATCTACTTCAGTGTTGTCTAGATCAATGTCATCATCAGAAATGTCATCCAGAGTCAGTGTATTGGCTTCCTCAGATTCCACTGTACCATTCTTTGTCATCTGTTGCACAGAACAATTAACCAAGTCCTTAAACGACGCTAACACGTACGTCATGTCACAGGTGTCAAAATGTGAAATGTATTTTCAATGTACCAAGCTGTAGGCAAAAATGCTGCATGACAGCCAGGAAATTCCAGAAAATGGATCACAGATAGGGTGACCAGGCATTTCTTTCACATTTAGCATGTGAACTAAATAAACTTTTAAAATACCAAATTTGTAATGAAGGTAAGAAATAATACGTTCTTTATTTACCTAAATTTACTGTTTGCCATAAGCTGCTAGATCTCATGGCTTTCTGAGATTCTAGTCTTTTCTGTATTGTTTCACAAGATAATTTTTGAGACCTTAATTGATTATTTGATTGAATTTCTTAAATATCCCTTTTCAGATAGCAATGATGTGACTGACATGGGTTCAGATTACAATGCACCCACAGGTCTGTAAAATAGTATACTTTATGTACTACTCCATTTTCTGTCATGCATTTCACATTACACTGGTAGAAGAGGGGGTAATAGCTCCCTAAACAGTTCTGCCTGGCCCTGGGACAATGAGGAGATAATTTACACGAGGTATTTCAATGTATTATTTCAGTAAGGTAGGAAAAACAACATTAGAAGTTACTTTTTTTTCCTGTACATTCTAGAGAGAGAGGTAAATCCACACAGGGATTAAATGCATCTTGAATTAGCTGCCTGAAGCTAATACCTCACCATACACAAAACTCAGCCCAAATATTTCAATTCAGAACAGTACTCTTGGTTATATCTTTTAAGCTAGCAAAGTAAAACTAAGTAGAGTCTATTTATGTATCTTTGATTTCTTTGTTTGTTTAATATATAATAGGGGAACGAACTATCTAAGAAATCAGATTTCTCTAGTTCTATATACACAAGGCTAAAACCACTCCTTAAGCAGATCACTGCTATTTAATCTAAGTTTGAAACTGTGGAGGGAGAAAAATTTTAATCCCTGCTTCTGTAATTAGTATACTATTTTACTCAATTACTGTTTAATAAAAATTAACTTTTAGGGCTCTTACCCATGACGTGAATGCTGTAACTGGTCAGCACGCAAAGGTACAGAACCATACCAATCCTGTCACATATTTCTCCTCCTCCTCCTGCAAATCTTAACTACTTTGCTCCACAGCAGTAGAGCATTAAGGACTTCAGTGATGTACTGAAAGCCACAAGCATCCAGCAGGCTGGAACATCAAATGTGTGGCATCAGCCAGCAGTATGTCATTTCAAAGTACATAACTCCTTTGTAGGATGATTTCCTTGTTGTCTCCTAATTTTTTTTCCCTCCATTTTGTCACACAAAGAACAAATGAATTACTAAAAGGAAACAGACTAATATTTCTCAAAAAAGTAACAACAGAGGAAAGAAGATTATCAAAAACTGCCAAATACATTTTTCAGAACTTCAGGGAAACATTATACTCTCTTGATTGTCATAATATTGCTTATCTGAATTAAATTTGATATGTACGTGGGTAGATTTCCTCATAAATCTGAAGGTTAATGTCATAACCACAGAACAAAGGCCAATGAAAATGTGAAGCCTTTGGGTGAAATTCAGTCCCACTCAGTAAAATAGGAAAAATGTAAGATGGACACCTCTGCCTCGTTCCACAGAGGGAAACGTACTGTGTCCACGGAGCAGGGAGCCCATCATTAGTCTCATGCTAATAATGTTAATTTCAGGAGACATTATGAGTAAGCAATAAGGACTCTTTTAGGCAATTTTTTGTGTGTGTTTCAATTTTGTGCTTGTAATAATTTGTTTTCTCAAATGATCACCTTGTACCTTTCATTTGGTAAGACGGCTTTTACATCCAGAATTTTCACACTCTGCTGCTGACAAGTGTTTATGTTCCTGTCAGCAGTGTTTACATCAAAGTGCTGGTACTAAATGGCCAAAGTGACTTGAGGATGATTTTCACAGTCTTTATCTGCTTTTAATTAGAGATGTTTCTTTTCTGGCCCTTTACTTTTAGCAAGGAAAACAATAAATAGTATCTAATATTATGGAAACTCAATTTCAATATGTTCCTGTATTTTCATATTTTAAAAACAGGTTCTACAAGAGCAAATACTTTTTACCCACTGATTTGTATATTTTAATAATGCAATGCAATGAAAAAAAAAATCCAGGGAAACTGAAATTAAAAACCACACTGAAAATGTTACTTTCTATTTACATAATTTTTTTTCAAATAGAAAAATCTCTGATCAAACTTCATTCTACTCTTTTCTCATTTTCTTCATTTTTCTGTAATGTACAGTAATATTTTAATGCAAATCCCAATTAGCACATTTTCATTAAAATAATAATAATTTTGCTGATGTAACTGCTGACACTGTCACCTTAGAATGCTACATCTTCTTTTATATTTTTTCAGACACTATGTGAATAACCGAGCAGCTCTTCCATCTCTGTAATGAAAAATCAGCAAGTCCCTGTTTTCTTAAGCAAACAAAACATGTTTGGTGCTTTACAGTAACTCTTCACTAATTCAGCAAGTCCTGGATCTTCTTTTCAGTTTGAAATTTTCCTTCTTTTTTAAACCCAAGCATATAATCAGGGATGCAACCAAACTGAGGTTAATAGGCCAGTTAAAACAGGAAGTTTTCTGCTGCCTATACATGCTCCAGATGAAGAGGAATATTTCACTCTAGTAAAAGATTTAACACCATTAAGATGCAAATAAGGAACACAAATAAGACTCTCCTTATTTACTCAGTACTTAAGAAGAGATTTTGCAGAAATTTAATAATCTTAATAATCATCCACTCAAACAAGTGACTGGGAATATGGAAAAACATTTCTTTGGAAAATGAGCAGAAGGTGCGGTCTATGTCTCCAAAACAGACTGGGATAAAGTGAAATAAGTTAATAAAGAAAGGAGCTCCATCCCAGCCAAGAGGAGGGTTAGGAAAGGATGAAGAGCCAAGTGCATATCGGCTAAAAGGCCTCAGCTACTCTTTCAAGGTAATAGCTGTGATTTTTCTTGATTTACTTTGTAGCTAAGGAAAAAAAAGTGAAATATTTGTGTGTTTGCTTATTCTTTACTCACTTCACTGGGTATTCCTCTCTTTGAGCTGATTCCTGGAAGTCAGCCAAGGGATCTACAGCTAGTCATCAGTTACACAGCACAATTCACACTTGATGCTCTGAAAATCCTGTGATGTGAGATGTTACAGGTATAACCTCCACGGAGTGTCACTAATATTCTACTAGCCTTTGTTTTCCAACCCGTCCAAATATCTGTCTTTGATTTGCCTTTGTCCTGAGTGGTTTTGTTTGTTCTGACAGTTCAAATTTTATGACCTTAAGAATTTATTTAAGAATCTATTTAGCTATGAAAGAAACCCCAAACAGTTAGGAGACTGAAAAAAAAAATTACAAATGTGAGGATCTTGCACAATTCCTCAGGCCCTGGACATAGAACTCATGAACTCATTCTATGGAAAAAAATGCTTGAAGGCATTTCTTAAACTTGAAGGGTGCCACTTTGCTCTGCACAGCCAAAGAAACAGAGATGCATTATCTATTTTAATGGGGATGTGCAGCACAGTGCAGCACAGTGAAGCTCAGTTACAGTTCTAAATATTGTTCACTTTTAATTACAGGATTCATATGAAAAAGAGTCAAAAATATATGCAACATTATCCATGACACAAAAACCCAGAAGCTCTGCCGCCAGTTTTAACGCAGCAGAAAGAACACACTCACTTTCCCTGTTCTCCTTCACTCAAATAGAGGGTTTCTTTCCTCTCCTATGTTCTATTCAAAAAGCCAGCTTTATTGGGAAGCTGGCCCCAGGAGGGCCCATGGTATCCTGGGCTGTATCAAGGAAGTGTGGCTAGCAGGTCGAGGGAGCTGATCCTGCCCCTCTGCTTGGCCACATCCAGAGTATTGTGCTCAGTTCTGGTCTCCACAGCTTAAGAAAGACAAGGAGCTACGGGAGAGGGGCCAGTGAAAGGCACAAGGATGGTTTGGGGTCTGAAGCACCTCTCTTGTTAGGAGAGACTGTGGGAGCTGGGCCTGTTTAGTCTGGACAAGAGAAGACTGAAAGGGGATCTCATTCACGCACATGAATATCTCCATGGGGGTGCCAAGAGCATGGTGTCAGATCCTTTTCAGTGGGGTCCAGCAGCACATAGGAGCAATGCCCATAAACTAAAACACAAGAAATTCTACATGTGGAAGAACTTTTTTACACTGAGGGTGGCAGAGCACTGCAACAGGCTGCCCAGCGAGGACGTGGAGCATTCCAAACCACCTCAACACATTCTCGTGTAATTGGTTTTAGGTGACCCTGCCTTGGCGAGGGCTGTTGAGCAGATGATCTCCAGAAGTCCCTTCCAATCTTAAAAATTGTGTGATCCCGTGAAAACCAGCCAGGATTTATTCTGGCTAGCTAAACTGTTATCACTGGTTAATTTATCTGGCACATTTCTGCTTTAATGGACACTCTTCAGTGAAAGAGTACAGACACAATCATAAAAATTGGTATTCTGCAAACGAAAACATTTTAGTATCACTGTTTCTTACTTTTTCCCCAAATCACTCGAATTGGCCAAGAAAAGCTCTTTCACTTTCTGTACCTGTAATGTTATCATTCCCTTCTATAACAGACCATCAGGCTTAGAAGACTCATTCTCTTCCAGGCACTTCCAGACTTCTGCTGGACACCCTGTTCAAGGCTAACTCCCACCACTCTCTGCTTTTATTTTCCTCTCTGCTGAAAACAGGGAGTAAACAACCTCCCTGTAAAGCACTTGGAGGAACGCAGTAATGACAACTACAAAAGCACTGGGTATAATCAAAAATGCATCTTCAGTCAAATTAGAAAACCCATGAAAACATCCATTTCAACTGAAAATGGAGCTCATAGAAGGTGATAGGTTTGTTTAATGCACATGCCTTGGGCCCATATAGTTCTGACACTGTTCATTTAAATTAGGGCAGAGATCAAAGTCTTAGACAAGATTTACCTTTAACTTCAGAGAATTGAGTTTTTCCTCCCTTAGATGCTCTCTCAGCATCTCTCGGTGAAGCCTCTCCTGTTCCATGGCAAACTCCCCCAGTGTATACTGGCGCACACTGTTGTGACGAGTGGACATTCCCAGTGTGCTTCCTCCTTGGCTGGGAACACTGGTGAAGCCTTGCCTTCTCGTGAAGTAATACACAGTAACACAGTTAAAATGGACATTTTTTGTTCTCTTCCGCTTCTCTCTCTTCAGGATTGAAGACGCTGCAAGAGAGGCAGATTTCAGTGTGAATGGTAACTTGCAGTCAGGCAGCAGATGTGTTAAGGGAACTGCACAAGTGACAATACCCAACTACACAGACACCGTATTCCAAGGTAAGAATAATGAGAAGATAACGTTAGAAATATTTACCACAGTAAGTAGAAGCCATTACAAGCTGTTACAGTCATGAACACCATTGTCTACTCCAGAACAGAAATACGTGGCCAGAAAACTTCTTCTTTCCCACCACATCAGAAAAATGTTTTATCCTTTTACCAAGGAAGCAACCAAACCCCAGGAAAATAAACCTCTTTCAGTGTCACACACAGATGGTGATCCACTGACTTGCACCTCTTTCAACCCTTGGCAACAAAGCTGCACAAGGCAGCAGAGATCCACAGCACTCCAGTACTGGGTGACACTGACAAAAAAGATTAGCATATCCTATAATCTAATTTCCAATGAACTGATGTTGGACAAACTATAAAAGCAGAATGTTTAGTGTTTCCTACTGTCTCAAAAATGTACACATCATCATCACCACTGAATGGTACAGAAGTAATTCTGACTAGCAGTCAGACCCACTTTGTTTTTCCTTACCCTCATCCTTCTTTCTTCTGCCACCCACTGAATACACGTGTGTGTGTGTGTGTGTGTGTGTGTGTGTGTGTGTGTGTGTGTGTGTGTGTAGTCTACGGTGTAGAATTGTGACAAAAGAATAAATCTAGTATTTCTAAGTCTTTTCTGATTCCACTCATACCTGTGCTCATAATAAACAGGTGCAGTGACATGAAACTTGTTTAAAAACAAATGCCAAATTTTAACCGTTAAATGTTTTTCTTCTGGTTCTACAGACACTTAGCAACTCCTTCCTGTGATACTGATCTATTGTTTCTCACTGATAATAGCTGCATGCCTTCAGAGGAAATAAAAGACAGACACACAAACCTTAGAGAAAGGTAAGGGAAACTCCTCGATTTGTAATATGAGTAGTCCAATTTATTTGATTTGTTGCAAAATAGCAACAGGTTGTTGAGAATGCAGCTTACAAGTCATTGCTTTGCAGTTTATAGGCAACAACTGCAGGTGTGTGCAGGTATGAATGAGAGAATTGCCAGAATTCAGGCAGTATAATGATTTAAAGGGTACCTGACCCCTCTTGAATGGCTTGGAATCATTCTACAAAAGCAATAAGAGCAACAACATGTACACTGATAATCTCGAATTCCACCATTTCTGGGGATGGGATGCACTTGGCCTTCAGGTCTGGTTCCAGAACAGGTCTGGTTTATTGTCACAGGTAAAATACAGTTCAGTCTCTATTACTGTCATTATGTTGAGAAATGTTAATCACCACAAACGTAAATCCACAAAGTTCTACATGAAGTGAAACTGTCAAACCCCCCACCATCATTCTGCCAAATAAATTAACCAGTCACAAATGAAATGAGAAATAAAATGATTGTAAAATACTCAAGAAAAAAAAAAAGTTGGTCTTGAAAAAAATTTTATATACATACGTTTCATGAAGAAATCAAAGGTAATTGCACCTGTAAATCTCACAAAGTTAAAGAATCACACAAACCTTTGAATCCTCATCTGTAAACCTGAGTATTCAAGATATAAGGTCTGTGTTGACAATAATTTGGTTTAGATCTTAGCTGTAGAACTCCTGACAGGTCTGCTTTACCGTCAAGAATGAAAAATGCTGCAATAAAAGCACTTCTGTTTTTTCAAGTCTGTCAACCTCTTTATGGTAGAAATACTACTTTTATACTAATTACTAAACATAAATAAATGACCCTTAAGTTTAATTAACATACAACACACTAATAGCTAAATAAAGCTAAGCACAAGTGTCTGTGATCTAGTTACTCCCAGATGAAATAAAAAGAAAAAGTAATATCTGATAAAAACTAGATACCATGAATCAGCTTTTACATAATGTGCATGTTTTCCTATGTGCATCAAAATCCAGAACATGAATTTAATGCATTGCCATATATTTATGCCTAAAATTTTGGTCAGCAGTCTCTCAGTTACCCACTAATGCATGTCTTCAATTTTTCATAGTTCCTATCAGTTTCAGTAACTGAATTGTCAATGCCATACCACCAAAGTTTTTCATGGGGTTTTTTTTGGTATATCACTGATTAAAACTGTATCAAAATAGAATTAAGCAGAACTTCATGAAAATGTTGACACAGGTACCTGCACCAGCACTGTAAATTCAGCACTAGATTGAAGATGAGTATGAAGACAATGTGAGAGCTGACATGCATTTGTAAATGCCATTAAAGTTCTTGATGTTACTTATTAATGTTACAGTTTGGAATCAGACAAATTAGATGATAATCTGCAATTAAACACGCAAGTAAACATTTAGAGCCCTCAGAATACTTTTTCTGGAACACATCCTATCTCTTGGTAGAGCTCATTAAAGGGCAGAGTTAAGGCCCTGTGAAGAGCTCCACGGTCATCTTCTGAATGCTACTGTCAGGAGGAGTTAGAATATATTCATATTTATGTGAATGGTGTTTACAAGAACAGAACTGGCAGGAGCTGCAGGAGTTTACAGGATTGTATTTGATTACTCAAAAGCACAGATTAGAATGTCAGTGAGGAGACATGAGAATTGTGGCCACCTCAACTACCAAGGAGATGGAAAGAAGCACAGTCAGCAGCTGAAAGCCCTGTGTTCTTGCTCCATTATACTTCCTAAAAAGCTCTGAATAGAGGGCTGCCTTGATGAGAGCTCAAAAATATTATTAGATATTGAACAGAAACGTTGAACGTTTTCCAATGTTAGGGACAAAGAGCTCTATAACTGATTCAAGCTTTGCTCCAAGCCAACCAAAACAGAACTACCACCTTATCAAGAGTCAGGGACATTTGTTATTTTGCACGCACTGTACCTTACACAGCATGTTACATCTGCTGGAATCACTGCTAAGGACACTACTTAACTCAAGATAGAGCAGAAGACCACACAAAATACATTTGTTCTGATCTATAAGAAAACATTAATAGACACCCAGAAAAACTGACTGAAATTTGCATATTTCAGGTTTTATCATACTTAATCATAATTTATTTCTTGTATCTTAACAGATACAGATGTCATCATTGGCCCATCCAACTACCAAATCCCATGAAAAGTAGTTTTCTAAAGGGGAAAATCATTATTTTCACAAGCAGCCCAATGTATGCTTAAAAGAATCACCCAAGTTTCACTTGTATATAAATAAATTATAACTGATGCAGTAGGTAAGGAAGAGCAGCAATATGCTGGCAGACTGAAACACAGCTTTCCTGACTTGCTCTCTCATATATCCAAGGCATCATGCAGCAGCACTGTCCATTTGCCTTCCAAGATCCTCATTTTCCGAGCTGAGCAGTGGAGCTACAGGAAAGTGAAAGCTATGGAAGAACACAGCACTTCCTTCCACGTGTTCAGTGGCTGAAATGGAATCCATATCCCCACAGAAAAAAAGCACCTGCTGAAGCTGTATTCAAATGCAAAATCTGCTTCTTAATTTTATACAGTCCTGATAGGAATGACATTTTAAGCTCATCATGTTTTCCTAACATTTTTTACCCAGAAAACTGGTAGTTCTTTGATTACAAAACCTAAATTATCTCAGTTCTGGATGAACTCCAAGACATAAGCACTTTCTTCTGCTGTCTCAGCTATTCTCTGATGTCAAAGACACATTAAAATAAATGTGAACCATATGGCTCCCCAGCAGATTACTCACACTCCTGCATCAATGAGGGCAGAGCAATTCATTGTCACCGGCGCAAAAATATCTTAGGCACGTGAAAATTTCAAAAGGCTGGAAAAAACATGTGTGAAGCAGCCTTTTGGAGTAAAGCTGTATCTTAGATCAGTGGAAATGCTGCATTTCTTACACTCTACTACCCATTTGTCTGCTTTTTACATAATCAGTGTCATATAAACTATTATGGCAAGAAGGATTAGCACCATTTCCCACCTGTTCCATGACTTTCCATGCAGTGTTTCATTAGGTCTAACACCACAGAACAACAAAATCTAATCCCTCCTGGTAATCCAGGTCAGAATATTGCCAGAAAAAGCCAGTTTGCTTCCCAATCCTCACAGAGAACAAAATATAGGAAAAAGGTTGTATCCAGAAATTTTCTCTTTCCTTTACATCTCCTTCTATCCCACTGTCTTCCCAAAGGTATTTTCTAAGAGTCTCCAAACACTCAATTTACAAGTTTCCAGCCCTGAATGATAAAACACCATTCCTACATGCTGGAAATCTGCATTAAGAGGAAATCCTGTGACATAAAATACACCCTCCAAAAGAAATATGCAGTCTTGAGGACAAGGGAGGGATATTCTAGAAGAAAATTGAATCTGAAGTCTTGAAGGGAACCCCATACTCATTTGTAAATTAGTGGAAATTTGGGAGAGGAGGGACAATGCTGTGGAACACCACCACCTTTCTAGAGCACTTCATTGCTCTATCCTTCTAGTAGCTTCCTTTGGGGTAAAGCCAAAGCTAAATTCACCTCACAGAAGAAGCTGGATGGGAATGCTTGCCTAATGCCAGATTTATTTAAGTCACATTTGGAAAGGTTTTTGAAAATTACTAGCTCACAGAGAAGTCTGACATGAATAGAGAGGGTTGAATTTGGATTTTAAGCATTTTACCTCACTGTCAAGAGTTTTGTCTGAATCTCAAAGAAACGTTTAATTGTGAGGATGCATATTAGAAGTTGGAACTTGACCACTAGAATTTCAGTGAAAGCTTTACGTTTACTTCCTCAGCACCCTCTACCTCCAGAGTGTTTTTCTGTGACATTCATCATACTAGCCCAGTTTCTCCATTCTGCAAACATCATCAGCCTGTGGGGAGTGGAGATGGTTAAGTGCTCTCTGCCTCACCATTCCCTCTAAATGCCAGCTGCTGTTTCATAGACGATTATTCCTGACCTTGGCCCCAGCTTTGTGAGGGGAAAGTCCTACCAGGGATCCCTGTAGGAACATCCATGCATACCAATTGCATTTACTGAGCTCTCCTATGACACTACAGGCAATCCTTTGTCCCATCCAATGTGTGACTTCTGTGAATGGCCGTTCCACACAAACACAGCCACCCATTCAGCTGACTGACACTTTGCATTTACAAACATATTTTATGGATCTATCGTGAACATCTTCTGATAAAACTATTTCATTAGATGTTTTCAAAGACAACAAAAACATCATGTTTGTCTCTGAAACTGTCTCTCTGGTTCTATTCTGTGCAAAGTGCATTAATTTATAATAGAGAACTTATTTTAAAATATAGAAACGTAATTAGTTGCACAAATCATTCTAAAAATTAGTAGGAGCCTGCCTTATAACCCCTTTTCAACTTTTAACAATTCTCCCCACAGTATGGCTTATTTCAGATGAGAAGATGCTGCCATGGTATACCCTGTGCTGTCATTCTGTGCGAGTTTGAGCAAAGACACTGCACCTCATTTTGCTGAATTTATTTGCATTTCTTGCTTTTTAATGCTCAGATGAGCTGACTTATTTTAAAATCAAATACAAGAACCTCTCAACCTGTTAGCATTTCCATAACATGAGTCAACAAATAGCAATAAGAACATATTCCTCATTAACAAGGAAATTCCAAGCCCTGTTGCTGGCAACATACCATGAGAAAAAAAAAGCTTGCATTTAGTTACATGTGTTTTCCCATTGTAAACCAGCACCATCGCTTCTAACTCGTTCAAATTTCTGTCATTAACCAGCAATTAAACATGCAGCTTAAGTTGATAGCTCAGGTAGTGTCTTGTATGGCTGACCTTACACCAAATAAAACTTTATCCCTCTGTGAAGATAATTCAGGAGAAGCTACACCTTTCTAAGGAATTCATACCTCCTTTCACATTATGCATGGCCATGTAAATGAGGCAATCTCAGTAAATCAGCAACTCTACAAAATTCAAACAGTGCTTTACAGGGCATACTGAAGGAACTGTAACAGGGATGTATTTGTGTTTTCAAATTCCTCATTAACAGCAAAATCAAAAGATGGCAAGAGCACTTAGAGACCAAAGGGTTTCTCAGAGCCCTCAGTGACCTGCCCCATTTCTAATGAACCTAAGTGCATCCAAAAGCCCTGTAAAGACAGTTTCCTAGTTAGCAGAATGACAGGACCTATGATTATGGCTGCAGGATAACCTTGCTCATGACAGCAATAGTGTTAATGGCAACAGAGAGATAACTGATGGAGGATATCAACCAGGCTGCGCGATGGCACCACCCCCCGTTGGTGACAATCACCTTATCAAATAAAATAAGCTGCTGCTGGCCATCTCAAGTGACTCTGCAAGCAAAGAAGAGAAGTAAAGTTTTAGCTACACAACACTGAAGTTGAAATGGCAGAGGAAAGCAGCAGCTCCTTATGTTTCTTAAGAGATGCATCTGTGACGAGTGCGCTACAGAGAGTTATTACCAGAACCAAAGGACAAAAAACAGGACAAGGTCCCCACAGGTCTTTCAACTGCATGCAATTCTCTAAGTTATATTTGGGTATTCTTCTGTATCAGAAAAAAACCACCAACCATTTAGAGGCAGGTACCTCACCACAGCAGGGAGAATCACAGAATCAGAACATTAATGTTGGAAAAGACTTCCAAGATCATCAAATGCAACTTTTGACTGAATATCACCATGCCATTTAAGCTGTATCATGAAGTGTCATGTCTACTTGCTTTCTGAATACTTCCAGGGATGGCGACTTCTCCACTTCTGTGGGGAGCCTGTTCCAAGATTTAACTACTCTTGCACAAAGCCATTTTTCCTAATATCCAACCTAAACATTTCCTGGCACACTTTGAGGTCATTTCCCCTTGACTGTGAGAAGAGACTGACCCCCACTCTGCCACAACCTTTCATGAGAGAGCAATAGGGTCTCTCTTCCCTGAGCCTCCTTTTCTCCACTGAACACTCACAGCTCTCTCAGCTGTTCTGAATAGGATTTATGTTCCAGACCCTTCAAGAGCCTCATTACCCTTCCCTGGAAGGGCACATATTTCCCCACGGCTGAGCTGGAATGCAGAACTCAGTGTTCCCCAGTCCACACAATATGGGGATGGTCTGGGTGTTGTACTGACATCCTCAACAGCAATTCCAGGTTTTCAGCTTGCTGTGGAGCAGAGGAAACCCAGTAGTGGGGTGCCAGAACTGAGCAGGACAATTGAAAGGAACTCAAATGGCATTGTGAGTGCTCCAGCCTTGTATTCTGTGTATGCCTGACTAATACTGTACGTGCACACTTGGACTGCTCCTTGAAGATGAACATCCTTTTATCTGATATAAAGGCAGGGCTGTGAAATGGGACAGGCATGTGGACTAGCTAATAATATGCTTTGGCATCCATTAAAGTAAACATGCAATGTCTAATGAACTGTTGAATCAAACCAGAATTGCCTCAATAGATTGAGAAAGGGAAGTAAAACACACAACAGGGATTATATCTGCCAGCAGTAATGAAGGCACTCCATCATCATTTGCTAAGAGATTTTAAAATGTGCACATCTGTAAAAATACACACACCTAATCAAGAAAATACTAATGGTGAAAGTTCTCTATTCTTTATGGACTGTAATTTTTAATTACTGACTCAGATGTCTGCAACTTAGGCTAAGGATTTACTAATTTCTTCTTGTTGCTGTCTTTATTTGTTTCAATGGATATATTGTAATAGTTACAAGCAATAGCACTTGGGGCCATCTCAGTCATGTGTTTTCTGCCATCACACTACAGGGTTAATCACTGAGAGCCAAGTTATCTTTTGCTATTCTGCCCCACCTGAACGATCCACGGCTCTGTGCCTCATTTAGCTGGCAGGTTAAACTGGCTTTAAGACCAATGAAGCAGGATTCTTGCCAGGCTCCTGTTTATCTGACCCAATGCATATCGTTTCAAGAGCTGTGTAAATACAGGGATGCATCAGCTGTGTTAGACAGATTTATATACAAACTGCCTGCTTGCTAAAGTGCTGAAGAGGTTGTAGTTACAAGAAATTTAGAATTATCTCTTTGTCGGGTCAATTAGAAAGAAAAAATTAAGACTTAGAGGACCACGTTAGCATTTTTTTTTAAATCCTCAATTTAAGAATTAATATATAGATTCTCATGCTGACTGCAGGTCACACAAGTCTCCCTTTTCCAGTCAGTAAAGGGAGATTATAGTGAATTTCTTATTCACCTATATGAAAACAGACCAGAAAAAAGACAGTACACAGGATCTGACAGTGTCTCACTAAATAGAACAGAAAATGGTATAACATGTCAGGAATAGCTTAGGAAGATAACTTCCATCAAGGAGGTATTCAGGCATGTAACAGAGGCAAGGAATCTCACCAGCCTTTTTTCTGCACTGGCTCTTTTCAGACTGCTCACTGAAAAAGTCTCACAGAACTCAACCTTATATTTAGATTCAAATATTCAACTTAGAAAAGCTCTTGTCTCTTGTCTTTTATTATGGAAGATAATTGAGTTTAAAACATGAACAAAATACCTTCCAATGTAACACTGTTAACAGTTTTGTTAGTATACATTACATGTGCATGTAATTTTCAGGTGAGTATCACTTAATAGCTCTTAAGTAATACAGGGATTCTGTATTAGATTTCTTAGAATTTAGCTGGTCCATCTATATTAAAGACAATACTTTTTAAAAATACTATCAATGCACACACAAATTATTTGCTGTTTCTATTTCTGTAAGACCAATGGATATCTACAGATGTATTTTTTTAAAAAGTAGTATGTAAAATTTCTGTATGTGTGTGAGTGCACACACAGATAACATTTATTACTCTGGCCACAAATATCTCAGTTAGATAAATCACTAATCATGACATCGAAATACTGTAGTTTCTCCTACAGAAAGAGAAGTTCCTTTAAAATAAATTATTTATATCAACTACAATTAAAGCTTATTGTTCACGTATGTATTATAATTTCCAAGTTCATCCCCTGAATCATTAGCACCTGTGCATGCATTCACAATAAAATTTTGGTCTTCTGTGTTGGTGGGAATGACTAAAAAGCCTGTGTTCAGTCTATGATGAATAACCAAATAACTTCTTCAAACAGATGCAAATGTTAAAGTAGCAGCATGCAGATAACATTGTCACCACAATACTTCTAAATACCACCAAAGAAGTTTACTGGGTCACTTACTCCTTCGTGGCACTTCAATAGAAGAGGTCCCTGACTAGCAGCCCATCTTAAATATCATCTAGCACCTCAGGGAGTTCCATGTAAACCCATTTCAAAAGTGGTACCTGTCCCTCCCGTGCATGGGAATGTTCCCTGCCAGAGCAAAGAGGATTCAGACCCTCACATCCAACGCCCGCCAAACCGAACAGCAGCATCTGCTAGGTAAGTCACTTACAGGAACATTCCTATCACACGCTACAAATGTGATTTCCAGGCACATCCAAACCACTCCGTTCCAGTTCACTCTGTGCAGGCAGCAGTGAGGAGCCTCGCCGACTCCTTGGCTCACAGTTTTAAGGAAAAACTCCATTGAGGAGATCTAAATGCAACAGAGTTGAAGGAGGCAAACCCCTGCTTTTTAGAAGATGCAGTTCACTATAAATAAATAATATAACCACCTAAAACAACTATCATAAACTGCAAATATAAACTGTAAATATATGCTGAAAATGTAGCAAATTAAGACCAAATTCTTATTTGTACACAAAACCATTCCCAAGTACAGAGATATCCTCTGGTACCTGAAAAATAGAAACTACTGAAATAACATGTACCATACACAACATTCATCAGTTCCAAACAAAAGAAACTTATATTGTTTTTAGAGACGAACTCTCACCAATACTGTATTACAGAGAGCTGACAGCTGCAATACATTTAGCGAATGGAAATAAACAAACTGAGCTAAAGCACTTTCCCTACAGTACCTGCTGGAAATATTTTGAACACAAGTCCTAACATTAACTACAAACTGCTACGCAATTCAAACAGCAAATAGGTAGGACCTCCCAGGAGACTTCAGACTTTCACAACAGTCAAACAGACAAGAAGTCAAAAGAACGTAAGAGTATTTTACAATATTTAAGTTGTTTTGAGCAAGTCACAAACTGAACATCACAGAGACACTGTTTTATGATCTGTTCAATTAAAAATCATCATGCTTATCTAACTGCAACACTGATTTTATTTTGAGAAACAGGAAGAATCCTTTGGGCACACACAGTTAATACTTACGAGTAAAATGATTAGAAGTGGATGGATTGACACTATCGCCACTGTCAGCACTTTCACTGCTAGAAATGTCATCATCCGATTCCCTCACAGACGAACAAGGTGAGGAGCCATCAACTTCTTCAAACTTCCTCTTTAAAATTCCACTCATTGCTGCAATGCTGTCACATGTACCTGTAACAGGAACAGAGGCCGTGAGTAACACCCAGCTGCAGAATATGCAATCATAAACTCCAAAGTAATTTTTATTTCAAAACAGCAGTAAATTGTCACTTCTAGTCTTGAATAATCCTTTAATACGAAATTACACATGATTAATTAGGAGAGAAAAGCCATAGAGAAGAAAAGAAATATTAAGTCCTACTCTAATTTGACATGTATGGAGATGATTATTTTACTAGAATCATCTGTAACAGATTGCTTTCAGAGAGTATTTTTCCCACAATGTCAACAGCATCCCTATCTTCTTCTAGGTTATGTTGTGAAATTTCAAACAGAGACAAAAATTACTGACTTGGTCCCTCCCTTGGGTGCCACAGGAGGAAGCAATGTTCATAATCAGGGATGAAATTAAGAATAAATCATCCTGAACATTACCGTTCACAATGCTAAATATATGTGATGCAACCAGAGTTTACATCACCCTTTAAGAATTCCATCGGATAATTCCAATATTAGATATAAGACAGTGAAGGCACAAAGACCATATATGAATTTGTGCTCAATACACACCTTGATTTCAGCAGTTACCCACACCAGACATCAAAGACATCAACTGCTTTCCTAAATGCTCTCCTCTCCCAGCCACCATGGCTTTATGAAAAGCAGGTGGCCCTTGACTAAGCCCATCTCCTCCTATGACCAGGTGACCTGCCTAGTGGTTGAGGCAAGGACTGTGGATGTTGTCTACCTGGACTTTAGTAAAGCCTCTGACAACATTCCCCACAGCATCCTCATGGAGAAACTGACTGCTTGTGTGTCGGATGGGTGTAAAAACTGCCTGGCTGGATGGCCCAGAGAGTGGTGGGGAACGGAATTAAATCCAGCTGGTGGATTCCTGGTCGCTAGTGCTGCTTCCCAGGGCTCGGCTGAGGCCAGTCCTATTTAAATCTCTCCATCAGTGAACTGGACATCAAGTGTCCATCGCCTCAGTCAGTAAGGTGGGCATGAGTCCAGATGATGGTCTAGAAAGTGACTCTCATGAGGAGCAGCTGAGACAGCTGGGACTGCTCAGTCTGAAGAAAAGGAGACTCAGAGAGGGCATCGTCACTCTCTAAAGCTCCCTGAAAGGACCTTTTAGCCAGGTGGGAGCCAGCCCCTACTTTGAGGTAACAAGTGACATGACAAAAAGAAACAGCCTCAAGCTATTCCAGGGGAGGTTCAGACTAGATATTGGGAAATATTTCTTCAACGAAAGGGTGGTCAAGCATAGGAATGGACTGTCCAGGGAAGTCACCCCAGAGTCACCATTCCTGGAAGTGTTTAAAAAACATGTAGATGTGGCACTTCGATACGTGGTTTAGTGGCGAATTTGTCAGGTTAATGGTTGGACTCCATGATCTTTGAGGTATTTTCCAACTTAAGTTATTCTGTGATCCAAAATTAAGAAATGGCATGCCTAATATATTCCTGAGGTTGAGTAGACTATTATAAAGCTAAGTATGTCCTGGTTGCAGCCAGTAATTAAAAACTAAACAATTTTTAATTACCCAGAATAATTAACCAATTTTTTGCAGTAGCCCGGAGGGGGTATGGCCAAGACACCAAGGCTGTTCTGTACCACCTCACATCATTACTGGGGGCAGGGAGTCTTTTCTGAGGAGCAGAAGTTCTTTATGGCTCCAATTTCAAGCCAGAAGGAGCAGTGCTGTCTATTGTGGGTTTCCACAGTGAGCAACAACATCTTTTCTTGTACTATCTGTCATGAATATTGTTGCCCTTAACGCTCCTTTTCTTATCTCATTGCCATTTCCAGTAAATTCCTCTTATCTCCACCCATCATCTTCACCTCTTGTGCCTCCGGTTCTCCCCAGCCCACTGCAGGGGGAGGGAGAGTGTGGGAGAAAGTGAGCTGCAGCTTGGTTTGGAGTTTCTGTGGAGCACTAAATTGGGGATAACCCCCCTAAACGTGACTCATCACAGACGGAAATACTGCATGTAATTAACTAACTGAGGAGAGACCAAGAACAGCTGGAGCCTGCCCAGAGGACACATAGCTGCCACCATCCCGCCTGCAGCACTGCAAAGACAAATGCTCCTAACACTTATCCAGGCAAAAAGCTTGTCTGGGATTGACAGCACTCATTGGGACACACAGCCCAGCACTATGGACTTGACAAAGGGTTCTGCCAAATGCCACAGAAAGCAAGAAAAATAAAAAGTTAATTTACATTGCTCAGGAAACAGAACCATTAAAATTTCTACAGCTACCTTTAGGATTCCTGAATTCTGGACCAGCCACATTCTGCTCCTTCCAGGAAGCTGAACTAGATACCCCCCAGAAATCCCTTCCAACCAACGTTTCTATGGCTCTGTGTTTAAAACCCCAACATATCTGTGAGGAAGCTTGAATAAGCTGGGCTAAATGGGTACTAAAGAAGACAAGGTTATGGCAGAGATGCCAGTACTGGCCAAAATGTTTAACAATTAGCACATTCCAGGGTTTTGGCTGAGGCCACTTTGCGCTCTCCTGGATAACTCAGGATGAAGCAGGTGCCAGAACCATTCCCAGCAGGCAGGCTGGATGAGGGACCCGGGTTTTGGCAGAGGCCTGACAGCTCAGCCATCGTGGAGGAGAGTTGGATCCCGTCGCTTGGCAGCAGAACCAGAGAATGCTGTCCCTAGCCCGCGCCTTCCTTCCCTTTTCAATGAGTCCAGAGGCAGTCTCAGGGATGTAGCTGCTGTGTCCTGACCCTGCAAGCACAGCGCTTCAGCAGGTTCTCCGCTATCTTTGCTCACACCTGGCCTCATACTAAGTAGTTTCAATGTCTCCTAGGTATTCTATAGCTCCCTTCAAGCCCAAACATGTTTCTTCCCTGGAAAAAACAAAGTGACAGTGTGAAGAGAATTGCAACCTTTCAGCATGGTATGAAGTCATAACAAGATAAAGGTGGGTATATGAGAACTACTGAAAAAATAAAAAGAGAAAAAGTAGTAAGAAAAAATAAGAAGTAGGACTCACCAGCTTACAATCTGTAAGAATAACGCAAAATCATAATTCTGCAAACACTGAAGCCTGTCTATATGAAATTCACGAGTTGAGGTGGCAAGAAGACAGTGGTTTCCTCCCAGTGTAACAGAAATTTAGTTCTAATTACTTGTTTTGCTTTGCTGACAAAGCATTTTACCTTGCCTGCCAGCTTCTAAGCACAGCAGGAGGGACTTATGAGCATGTTTAAACCTGCCTTTGTAAGTCAAAACTAGAAACTGCATATACATTATACAACATTTTTATTATGATATTATTAAATTACAAGGATTAGAACAGAAGGTTTATAATAATGGAGTTCATTCACTTCCCGAGAATCAAAAGCTCTAAAAAGCACACATGCAATTGCACCAAGTTTAATATCCTGTCTCCAGCAGTAGTCACTATTTAATGCTTCAATGGAAAGCAGTGGGATGCAAAATCCAGCCAAAACCACTGCAGATGCACAGCTCTGCTTCCTCATCCTTGCAGCCAATTTCCCCTAAGCATGAGACTGAAATGTTGCCATATGACAGTGCCCAGCCTCTTAGAAATTCACTTGACTTGGTCTCCTGAGGCAACAAGTTTCTTACTGGTTTTCTGCGAGAAGGAAAAAACCACAACAAAACACATCTTCTGATACTATAGTCACACCCTCCTCCAAACCACTGCAGTTTCAATCCCTGCAATGTTTTGGGCAGTAAGCAGCAGAAAGGCAGCAGTGTCCAGCAGCGTGCTGTACTAGACAGAACTACACAGGTACCCCCCACAAAGCGGAGACAGCTGAAGAGAAGTCACTGCCGCCTTGCTGCTGCTGTGTTACAGTGGTATTTCCACTTCAGTAGTGGTTACATTCCATGGGAGGCAGAGTGCATCTGCTGACCCTGTGCAGAATTAGGAAATGCCTTTTATATCTGGGGGGTGTGCAGGGAGGGAACGGCGATGGAGACACAAATGGAGCCGCACATTAAGTTCTGCATCCCAAAGCCGGGGCATCTGTCCAAGGTTGCTGGAAAGCACCTGGCATGTTCCTGCCTACACTCTCCACCTCACAGCTGGGCAGCCCTTCAGAGCCTGCCTCTGGGGAGCTGCCCAAAGCCACAGCCTCCTGCCGACACTACTCCACTTTTAATGTGGAAACTAATGCGTTCCACAGCAAGAACAAGGAAGAAAAAATGAGCAAGGAACTGCACAGGTCCGAAAACACTCGAGCACTCATTTACTATTCAGATTCTTCCCAATTCTGAGCTAATAATCCCCAGAAGAAGATGCAGATTCCCATCAGATGGTGTAGCTGATGAGAGCTCTGTAGAGGGAGTGCTGGTCCCCAATGCAGTCAACACGTGCCTGCTCTGGGAGCTGGTGCCATGTTTCCTAGGGCTAGAAAACAAGAACAGAGGGAGGGATGTGCCATCTCAACAGGTACACTTTGGCACCTCACACTACACCTGCTCAGTCTCCCCCCTGCAAGGGCACAGGGACATACAAACGGCTGATTACTGCCCCCTGACTGAGCAACAGCTGCTTTCACTGCAGTAACCAGAAACCTTGACATTACTTCAGCATCCTTGTTGTTGGTCGTCCCTCCAACCAAAACCTCCTTTCCAGAAGGCTCTGCCAATCTGTCATCAGATTGTCTCCTTCAAAGGCACGTGAGCTTTTCCAGGGTCTCACTTTCAAGTTACCCTAGCATAAAAGAACTTCTGCACATACCCAAAATGACAGATATTTGAGATGTCTGAGTAAGTTCCTGTTGAGGTCCCCCTGGGAGCCTGAAACTTTGTATTCCTCCAAGAACAAAAGGAAAATCTATTATGAGTGTGAAGCATATTGAGAAGGAAAAAGGAAAGAAAGGTTGGGCCAGGCCCAAACCCACGAGCAACTGTTTATGTACCCCAAGGCTGGTAAATACAGTACAGCACTCGGCCGCTACCTGTGCCCACCCTCCTCGGACTGTGAATCTTGGCATTATTTTCTATACAGCAAAATGGTCCCCACCTAAACAAAGGACTAGAGTGCTCTCCACTAAGCTTTAGCTGAGAGGCAGCAGGCACTGAACAACAGACTCAACTCTCCAGCACCTGGGTGGATTTCTTAGCTGCTCTGCTGCATAAATTAACAAGAGACCCGTCCAGCAGCAGATCTTTACAAGAAATGCTTTGAGAGGAAGAGTGACCTATGGTCTGCTCTTGAAAGGGAAGGCTGAGTACCTCCCTTCAGGAGCAGGCACTGGACTGTGACCGTGGAACACAGGGAGCTCCAAGAGCACGCGCTACGGCTCTGTGCTGAAGGGCAACCACACGGCCACCGGGGAGTAAAACACTTCTCTCTCAAGCATCTAACCTCCAGCTGCCTTGCTTCTTACTTCATTAAGGGGACGTGACTTAGAGACTAATCCTGAAACCTTACTCGGAAGCAGAAGGCCTGCAGTCCTCGATGGCCACAGCCAAACCTCGGTATAAGAGGAAAACCATTCCTGCCCAAAGAGCCACTGGAAAGACAGGGACTTTTACAGCCATCTGCTAGGAAACACACTCCTTCCTACACTTTGCACCTCTGCATCAATAAACCAGCTTTGCTGGCCCTGTAATTCTGCCTTGTCTTCAAATGCAATGGGATTCTGATCAATTCTAAAACACTCCAAAAGGAAACGTTTGCTACACAAAGCAGATGTATAAAATAATAGGATCTCTGGGGGAATGACAGTTTGGCTTATTAATTTTCAAAATTCTTTTTCAGAACATAAAATTCCCCCTCCTTCCCCGTTCAATAAAAGGCAACTGAATTCCTTTAATTTCTCTTCTGGACCCCTTAAAATCAATTTTTTTCTCTAAACAGCCTTAATTACATCTTTAAAGTATTATGCTTGCACATCCCAGCTAACACCACATCAAAATTACAATCTCAGTATCTAGTCAGGACTTCCCTATGAGGAAATACACCTTATATTAAACAATGCTTGCTTTAATTGAGAAAGCATTAACTCTTGGGATTAGAGTTACACAGTATTTAGTTGCAGCCTACATGCTTTCTTTCAAAAATATTTCCAGGCATTATGACTTCAAATGCAGAGGAAGTGTAGTGAAATTGTCAACAATGAGATTGCCAAGGGCATGGTAGAAAAGAAATGGCTACAACAATTTAAATGGCTAAACAAATATAGGCTAAAAGTCAAGTCAAGGGTAAAGATATAAATTCATACTGCCTCTGGCAGGAATCAATTATGCTGGCTATTCTGACCTCTAAATGGATTCTTCTGGAGAGGGAACATGAAGAGCTTGCTCTCACTCTCTCGGTTTTTACCTATTTTCTCTCATCTTCATTACAAGTTCCACATGTCTAAACTTGGCCAAAAATATTTAAAAAGGAGAAAAGGAGAAACTGTTTTATCTATGTTAAAAACCAACAATAATTAAAAATTTTGCAACTGCAGTGGTTGAAAAGCATTTTCACTCCAAAGAACATTAATGAAAAGACTTGAAATTCTTAGTAGAGACATTTTGAGAAATGTCAGAGATGTTCCTAAAAACATGAAAAAGTGCCTAAATTGGTCAGTTTTTAAAAATGGTAATACAGATTGAGTAACACCACAATCAAAGAGGCGAAACTGAAGAAGAAAAAAAACGTAAGAAGGGATTGAAGCAAAAGGTTACGGAAATATTCCTTTCCTACGGAAGTGGGACTCAGACAAAAATGCTGAGTTTCAAATTTCCTTCACTATTTAAAAGAAATATAAATGAAACAGCAAAGCCACGCTCTGTCATGATCTCTGGAGGCCAGCTATAAAGGAGAAGGTATGCAAAGCAGAAACAAAAAAGCACAGGTGTCCTCAAAGCTGAGTGTTACCATTCAGTGGTGTCCATCCACGCAATGTATGTGAACATCCAGCTAAGGTTTTGCATTAGCTCAGCTCACTTGGAACAGGCAGCACAAGCAGCAAGAGCAGATCAGCTGTACTAACATACACAGCTTCTGAGCAGAGCTAAGCTGTGCAGCAGAACACTGCCCCAACACAGACCATTTGCAGCAGCCCTGGGAAATCCATCTTTAGATTCAACAGGCATCTCGGAAGTGTAAATACACATTGCTTTGGATAGAAAAATAAATACACAGCAGAAGGTCATACCATGGAAAAATTATGCTATTTAATAATTATTCTTTACTTAACTGCACTAAATTCCGTTGCTCTTCAAGCACGTCGTTCTGCTGTCATACACTGGTAAGATTTAATGATGTATATACATTTAACGTACACGTTTACTATGCTTTAACAAGCACTGGTAACAGGAATTCACCACAGAGGTGGCATGAAAAAGGACCTTAGCTGATTATGCACCAAATCCTGTGATATTAAAGGCCGGCCTGTGCACAGCCAGCAGCCATTTGCGTTCAGTACTGCTGCAGCCTTATACAATAGACATGCTCAGCACGTTCCCTAATGGACACGGTTTCAACTCTCCTCACTTCAGCCTTCAAACTCCAGCTTGGCAGATGATTTCGTCCAACCTCACGCCTTTGCCTTGTCACATCCAGCCAAAAAACAAAAAAAGGCACAGCTACACAAATACCTTCTCCTATTCCTATGCAAGTACTGACAGATCTGGGTGCTCCAGGAGTCTCCGAGTTCAGTGAGGGAACACATGAAAAACAGTGTGGAGCCCTGATACTTCAACAGTCAGATTATATCCTTTCAACTTCAATAACAAGACATTTAACATTTATGGTATGATCTTGGTTCTTTGCATCCAACAACTTATAAGAAACCAATTGAAAGATTTTTGGCTGATGGGCTTTTTCCTTTTTTCCTTCTCCTTTTTAAACACCAAAAGCATAGAAATCTCCCATAACAGCTTGTTTTTATCTTTTTAATAAATGTTGACATTAGAAAGAACATAATTAACCCAATTCTCTAATAAAATCACAGTGCTGTGCACATTTTTAAGACACCGAGTAAATATCTGGCACAGCTATTAGTAGTCATGTAGAGTTACAGACTGGATTCTCTGGTAGCCCAAAACTCTGTTGGTATTTTGTACTATAAAGCAGAAAGAAAACGGGAGAAACTAAACAGCTAAGAAAATGCCAAAAAACATGTTATTTCTGTCAGCAGAAAGATCTGAAGAAGAATAAAACAGGTCTCTAAAAACAAAAATAATTTTGGTCAGCAGGACCCAACATTCAATTGCCACCAGTGAAATAAATGTAGCTCCATGGCATGACAGTAAAATCATGACTTCATTCAAGGCTTGGCCTCAAGTAAAGCCAAAATTAGTAAAAATATATTTAAGTGCATCTTTCTCCCTAGAGAATAAAGTCAATAAAACTATTCGTACTGGAAAATATAAATTATTAATATCTACTGGAAGGCTGTGATGCTTTGAAATTACTATCTTCAAAAATAGGTTTATGGCTATAATAATTCAAGCTTTCTATCTAGACCAAGGACAATGCACAACCAAATACAATGCTACAGTCTGCATCTTTTAGGCACATCCAAGACAGTCCTAAGCAGGCATTCAGGCCCACAAAAAATTACACAAAATAAAAATGTTTAAAATTTCTATTTGTTTCTAGGATTTGCTTTATGACTTTGAAACATGAATGGTGTATCTACTAAACTCTGAAAAACAATGCATTTATTTTTTTAAAACCTGCCGATTTTTAGAAATAGTCTTATTTCACAATTAAACACTGATAAGGGAAATTCAACAACAACAACAAATAAACCAACCCGTAACATACACAACAAATTACTGAATGCGGGAAACAGTGAATTCATAGAACACAACCATGAAGTTTTCTTCTGCCACTGACATCTGTAAGGAATAGACAATTTACCTTCTCTTCTAAGAAGAGCATAAGGTAAAAATAAGCTACTCAGCTATCAGCTAAAAAATGCATAATTTCGACTTTACAAAACAACCCCCCCCCATACACACACACACACAAACCCAAACTGAACCAAACCCCCAAAAATAACCCCAAAAAAACCCCCCCAAAAAGCCCAAAAAACCAAAAACAAACAAACAAAAAAACCTGAGAAACCAACAGAACTTGATTATTTATGGATTTGTCTCTTCTGGATGGATTAGCCAGGGCATGGTATGAGGGCTGCTCCACTGATGCTCTTCCCAAGGGCCATGGTGTTCAAGCTTTCCTCTGTGTGGTTACTTTGATAATCAGGGTCTTAGCCACAGTGCAAATTGTTTTTTACTGGTGTGAACTAGCAATCTCTCTTTCCCATCTCACCACCCGTTTACAGAATACTTGAAGAAAATTGACTGCTTCTGCTTCGAGCTCAGCTGATATGAGCTAACAGGTTAAAAAAAACTAATTAGGAAAATAAGATAGACGTACTGAACAATACGACAGGCACATAAAAAGGATAACTGAATAAACCTGATTTCCTTAAGAAATGAATCAAAAAGATTTCAAAGTCCCAAATGTAGTGACCATGGCATCACAGAAAGAGATTTTCTTTTTATGAAGGCAGACAAAACACGTTTAATCAATAAAGCAAAAGGTTTCTCTGCAGCCAGTAGTCTTCTCTGTAATTTCAATAAGTGAAAACCTCAGAATGGATTTTAAAAGCACGTATTCCAATTACAGGCAACATTTCCAATAGTAATTGCATATTTGGGGCCAGCAAACATTACCCATGGGTCCTTACTCACCTGTACACATGTACCAGTGTATAATCAACACAAAGACACTCAAAGGAAGGGCCTACGGTGCTAACACAACATGACAGACCACAGTAAGACCGACCTACAATTACATTCCCGGTTGTGTTAAAACTGAATGTTGATTCTCTTCACTTTTCTCCCATACTAAAGAAAATTGGGAATTTATGCCTGTAGTGACTTGTATACTAACAAAGATGTCTAAGAATTCTTTTCAGTTCACTTTATAATTCAAAGCTGAAAACTTCACTAGAAAGCTGACAGAAGAGCTGCAGGTCTAATAATAAGTATGTACCCATGCAATTCCCCAGGCACTCTTGTCACTGAGACAGTGATGAATAGAAGCTGAGCGGCGAGCCTGCTACCATCTCATTGCCTGACTTGTAAGCACCTTAGGACCATTCAGCACCACTTCAGCCAGGGGAGTCTGCTGGGACAAAATTAATTATCTGCCCTACACTCTCCTGCTGTGAAGGTATGTGGCTCACACTTCCAAGCTGAGGTGGGTTTATTTTTTTTAATTATTTGATAGATTTTTCTTTATGAAATCTCTGATCACTCTGTCTTTTCCAAAGGAGCTAAGAAGGTTAACACTGCAATTTTCACTTCTCCCTTTTATTGTTGAAAGACGATTGTTTAGAAGTAAGAGTGGGTGAGAAGGGCAACACAGTAAACAACTGAGCAACTTAATTGAAAGCTACAAAGTTAAACCTCTGATTATTCTGAAAGCGAATGCTGCAATAAAGACTCTGGTACAACAAGAGAGTAAAACAATGACAACTCTGCCAGTCAATTCCCCCCTCCAAGTCGTGGGGTTTCCCTCCACACCCCTAAAATATTTTAAAGACAACAATGTTTGCTTTAGAATAGCCTGCTCAGCTGTCACAGTTCATGTTGGAAGTAAGCAGGGCTATCATTTGTTGTCCCAGTAAAAAAAAAATAAAAATCAACAAATACACTTTGTGGCCTTCAACACTTTTCTGTTTACCCTATCACCCCCACACAAATGGCACTTGCTAGAGATGGCTTTCGCTCAGCAAGTGCAACTAAAAACATTTGCAATCCACCTTCCATATTCACGATACATTTAAAGCAGACTTGGTTCAACAGTGACAAAGCGCAGAAACCATCACATTGGCGTCCCTGCTGGAAAAGCCCAGGCTCCCCCTGAAGCCGCCAGCATGTCGGCCTGTTCCACCGCCCCACACGGAGCGGGCGCTGCCCGGGCGGGACGCGCCGCGGACACCGCACGGCCCGTCCCAGGCACGGGCAGCCCGGGGCTGTGTTCCCAAGGGAAGCCTTTCCCCAGCCGGGATCCCAGCAGGGCTCGGCTCTGCCGCCCGGCCCCTCCCGAGCCGCTCACACAGCGCGGCAGCCGCGGCCAGCGCCGGCACCGCAAGGCTCAGCCCGCTGCCTTCATCCATCCCCCCCGAGCAGCGGAGAGGAAAATATCACTCACCTATAGGCGTACACGGAAATGATAGGCCAGAATTGAATAAATAAATGTAATGAAGGGGCAGCATGCTAATGCGAGCTACAAATACCACAGAGGCTTATTTGCTCTGCAGCCTTGCACTACATAATGGTACCGGTGGCTTGCATTTCCTCATCAAAATCCTACAGCTACGTGAGACGGTGAAGCTACAGCCGGGAAAGGATGTTGTAATTCCTGCCCCTACCCTCAGAACGACTGATGAGGGTCAGGCTCCATACTAGGCAGCCCACATTTCCTACTTCACATTAGACAATGGAATAAATATGTAAATCCCTACTGCTTATGAAAGAGCAGGATACAAACCAGCCCCAAAATCAATCAGGACTTCAAGTTATATATTCCATGAAATTATTTATGAAGTACTAAACAAAAGCCATGTATCTTTTAATTCAAAAGCCTGAATGCAAACTATCCAATGCATTTGGATGCTAGTTTTAAAGACGTATCCTTGCTTAAATGTTTAAGCATTAAAAAAACCCTTACAAAACTCAAGCAGCTACTCTTCCTTTTATCCTTAACTTCACAGTATGTGAGTCGTCCAGTTACATATATAAAGTGAATTTTCCATCAACCTGTTATGGCAATATAAGCTTTTACTCCTTTTCCCATGTTCCCTATTTCTTTGTGGAAAAATTATATGAAGTGATGGAAAACTGAAGCAGAGGTGTTAAAAATGCAAACCTCTTTTGTAGGGTGGGGAATAAGAGCTGTAGGAGAGAATTATATGGAAATGTGACAGAAGAAAAAGGCCACCATCTTCCACTATATTTTTTTCTTTTTTTGGTATCAATTACTCACATCTCCCATTTATCACAAGTTTCATTAGAATACTGTATCCATATCTGTGGAGAGATGGAGAAATTAAAGACATGCCATTTATCTCAGGGCTGTTTTAACTCAGTAAATATTTTCAGCTTCTGTACATTTGTAGATGAGTTGTATCTATCTTTTATCTACACTCGATCCCTTTTCCAGGATCAAAAAAGCCTACAATGAGCAATAAAGCAACAGTGATCAAAACTCACTTGGTAGGACTTCAAATGGTATCAGCGTTTTAAGATCTGATGGTTTTGGGGGATATTTTATTGAGGAAAGAGCACATCTATAATCCAGTTTTTCTCAGCATCATATCTGGCTCAGAGCAAGGGCAAAAAGAAATACTGACAGACTGCATGTACAGTTTTAAGACATCTTTACCAATGGTGCAATATATTACAGCTGCCTTGCTTCGGCCTGACTCACCACCTGCTTTTTCAGAGGCATAACAACTCTGAACTTCAAGGTTCAGTTACCAGAAGTACACTTGAAGAGCAAGCAAAAGTTTTAGATGAGACAATCATCTGTTGCTATTTCAGGGAAAATATTTAAGCTTTGGATTAATTTCCAAACATTTGCCACTGTGTACTCTAAACCATGACCTACGTCTTCAATTTATAATTGAACTTAAACTTCATTTAGTCAACAACTGCATCTGTCCAAAGCAAAAGTTTCTACAATAAATGCAAATTCCTCTTTCTGATAAACAAAGGAGACAAAAAACCCTGTGATATACAGTAAACACTTCATCCTCAGACCAAAATATTGCACAGCAGATCTGGGCTCCTCAGATCCAGAAGCAAATTAAGACAGTATAATTAAAACAAAACATCAGTAACACGAGAGACCAAAAACACGTCTCCATCTCCAAAATGCTGGATACATGCATAAAGGTTTGATTCCATTTATGATTCTTAAAGAGACCCAACAGCCACCATTCAAATTGCAACATAAAACGTTTACATAAACCACACCGTCAACAGAGTTTAGATGGGGTAAGGAAAAGTGTGTCTTAAAATTCCCATAACTCAGTAGCAACATAGAACTCCTTCTTGCTTTGGGAATGTTTCCTTCAAGATTTCTTAATAAACTTTATATTGACAGTGTTTTAGAATATGAAAAACCTGATCCACAGGAAAAACATTTGATTTTTTTTAATTTCCTTCCTAGATAAATAGACAAGACAGGTGTATTTCAAAGTGGCGATTCCATTGTAACAGTGGGAATGCTGTTCTGTTGGGATGCTTCTATTGTTATTTTACTGCACACTGTTAATTTTATCTCTGTGTGCACTTACTGTAAGTGCCTAACTGCCTCATAAATTTAAATTTAAAATCCACTGTACTCATTTTAGACGAATACAGTAATTATATGGTAATTGCATGCCTGTGTACTGCTGTATTTTCTCCATTTAAACGAGCATAGAGCAACATATCCAGTGTTATCTGGTCCAATCTTATCGTACATATACTGCAGGTGTTACTGCGATATTACCAGGGTTCTCTTTTAAATAAATAGCTGCATCCAAGTATGGTGAAAAAGTACTTCGACAAATCCCTTCTGATCTATTGTCTACAACACGAACGGGCCTGCGTTCTGAGATGCCAAGCTGTATCAGGATTGTAATATAAAGTTACCTTTTACAGGAGAACCGTTTTAAAGCAGGGACTGCAAAGCACCTTCGCCTAGGTATCAGCAGTATTTGCAACTGGAAAATGATGCCCTTAGAGCCCAAGCACATTTCCGCCGGCGAAAGCGCGCGGGTAGCGCGGCCCGAGCGCGGCGGTCCCGCCCGGGCCGTGTCCGGGCCGTGTCCAGCCCGGTGTCGGGCCCGGTGTCGGGCCCGGTGTCCAGCCCGGTGCCGG
>VWZN01012817.1:112775-168908 GCA_013396955.1 Regulus satrapa | reverse complement strand
CCGCGTCCCTCGCCGCGACTGCGGCGGGCAGGGAGCGCGGGCCCCGCCGTGCGCGCAGCCCCCGTGCACAAAGCGAGCCCTCACGGACGGAGCCCGAGCGCAGCGCTCCGGCCCCGGCCGCGATGGCATGAACGTGCCGGTCAGAAAGCACATTTCCCCCTCGGAACCAGAAATAAGCGTGAAAAGAGATCCTGTTCTCTACATTTCGAGTGTTGTTTCTTTATTTCCCCAATCGCTTTTCAAGGGCTCCATCTCCTTCCTACTGAAATGCTCCCCAAAATTCAGCGTATCTCGTTTACGATCTTTAGCGCTCAGAAAAGAAAGAAAAAACCCCCCAAATCCAATACTGTAAAGAGATTTAAGGATTAAAACCTTTACATGGTTAATTTCTACATGATGTGAAAGCACCGAGGATTTGCGCATCCATCCTCTGTAAGACAAACACAGGCCACAGAAATCTTTGGGAGCAATTAAAAAAAATTATGTATAATTAACTAAGAACTACTATGAGAAACAATTACTTGCTCGAAAAATAACAACATATTCTGCATCAATATTAGAGTGAAATGCATGCAGAGGGTTATAATGTATCACTCTCATGTGTATACAATTGCATTAAAAATAACACCAAACACCACTTCAAAAAATTTCCAAGAATGGGGAGGAAAAAAACTAAAAACATGTAAGTGCATTGTTATATATGCTCTAATGTTACATTATATTTTAACCAAACACAACCACTACAGATCTCCTACTGAGAAAGAATTAGTCTCGAATACATAGCAGAGTAATAGATTGTTGTTACTAAATATTTTATGATATTGGTAAATGATCCATCTAGCATAAATTTAATTTTACTTGCTATCCCATTTTTCATGCACAATTGAAGTTTGAATTGCATAGGAATAATGGTAAAAACATTTTTACAATGAATTTGATCACAGAACTTGCACAATTTATTTAGCTTGGTATGTGCATCCTTCCAATCCCACCTTACAAAATGAAAAAAAACCCTGGCTTTATTAACAATAAAGCAATAGCAAAAACCCCATTTATATTTAAAACACTGAAGTGTGTGAATAATCTATAAAACAACTGACCTGTTCAAAGTGTTGTTTTTCCAATCCATGCACTGTTTTTATTAATTAGGACCCAAACCAGATTGATCGTCATTTTATAACGTTTGACATATTCACTGTCTTCCCACTTCCAGCAGAATCTTCTTAAATTTCCCAGCACTGTGTTTTATTGCTGGTACCATATGCTTTATTGTTCAGCCACAAGAGCTTCGCTCTGCACAAAGACTCATTACCTACTGCTTGCTGAGCAGCTTCGGGCTCACTGAGGCTGCCTGTGTGATCACATGGGAGTTTTGTCTGAGAAAGCCAGGCATGCCACTGATTTCACCGGCTACGGATATTTTTATCAGCTGAGGTCTACTATGAGGAAGGAATAACAAATTCTAAGGCTTCTTTAGTTCGTTAAGACAGCAGTTGTTATGGAAATCCCCTCAACTTTTTTTTTTTTTTTTTTAATTATTATTGTCATTCCCACTGTAACACTGGCCCAAGAAGAAATTCAAGAGATTTGTTAAAAGTAAATTTTTCTTGTGGGGAGTGGCACAAGCCATGCATTGTCTGCATCACTCTGCACACAGTGAAATTAATATTCCGAAGAGGCAATATTTTGCCAACACTTAATCTGCCAGTGTTTATCCTTTATGTGCGGACGAGCTTCCAAATGAAAAATAGTACGTAAAAAAATAGCTCCTTAATTTAAATTTGTCTCATCAGCCAAGGGCATTATCCTGTAATCTTTGGTCATAAAATGAGTTTTGCTGGCTTTAGTGAGGCTACTCAGGTGAATAAGAATTGGCCATTTGAGCAGGGATTACTCTCAAATCCAAATGACAAATTATGTAATACAATGAAGTCTAATCTCTTCTTGGTAATAGTTGCTGATGCTCTGGGGTTTGTTTTCATGTGTGTGTGCATGTGTGCATGCATTTGGTTGGTTGGCTTGGGTTCTCTTGTTCATGTTAAACAAAAAACTATATATTTAAATAACATTTTATAATGGTTAAAAACATAATATTTGCCCGAGTATTCAATATTAGTATAAGTGAATATCTAAATTCAAATTACAAAAGCCCTTAAAGAAAAAGGTAAATTTTTTTTTTCCCACTGATCCATTATCTGTATCAGGATCTCATGCTAGAATATTTGGAGATAGCTTGATTCCTTCTGCAGAGTGAATTCCCTAAATATTCTAATTTAAAGCGAGCTTTCTACAAACAGCTAGTGATGATAAATGAACATCTCTCCTCCACCCTGAAAACTCGTAGCGAACACGCAATTATCCATAATATTACCATTGCAAAGATGCAGCTATTCTACAAAACAGTCAATTATCTCTGGAATAATTCAGAGCATTCTGATAACATGAGATAGCAAAAAGAAACTGTTTTCTCATTAACATTCCACAAATGAAATACCTCCTTATTCTATTTAAGATCTCTCTCATTAGAATAAATGACAGCTTGTAGCTCAAGCCCGTGGTTGGCATTATTCTGGTCCTATCAAAGTCAGTGGAAGTTTTGCTGCTGATTTGCATGGCAGAAGGGACAAGCATGACTAACAGATTCATTCACCTTACCGTGTCGTCATGCAAATCAATGACAAAACTCATTTCTTTATTGTTCTTGGCATTTTGCTCAGTGTCTATTATTAAGGTTTTGTAACAGTTGATATGCAGTCTCTATGATTACACTGAATTATACAAAACGGTTAGTGAAGGATTCAGAATTACCCACAACTAAATCCAGTAATGAGCATCTTCTACGCTCCCACATTCATTTCAGTTTTTTTTAAAAATGCCATTATCAAGAATGAGTGCATTTTGAAGTGCTACCATTTTCATCTGCTCAAAGACACGGACATGAGCAGATGTTTTGTGGCTGAGAACCTTCCACGTCTCTTAGGCAGGAAACACTACTGTGTGTACATTAATGAGAAGAAATGAAAGCAGACTAGAAGGATTGCTAACGAACAGCTGGTTTAGCTACAGCTATGCATATTTTTTTCCCCTGGCGATACCACTGATGATGTCACGATGCTCATGTAGGAAGACAACAAAAGACAGGCATTTTTGCTGCAGTAGCACTAGGGGGGAAAAAAGAAAACCCAAACGTTTGACAGATGGAAAGAACAAAAATTGGTCAGGAAATGGATACTACTGTCATATTTTTCTGTGTGTTGTTACATACACTATGGAACAGTCCTCAAATCCTGAAAGGTGGTTAGAGGAAAACATGTTCAAGGACATGATACAGTTAAACCAGTTAGCAGCAAAGAGTTGTTTCTGCAGGAGACAATAGCAGCAAGCAGTCTCCATGCTGAGAGGCACCCTCGGTTAATCACTTCTTCAAGGTTGGTGGGGGGAGGGAGGGAAGCTTCAATCCTCTATTGTGGAATTTTGTATTTCCTAAATATAAACTGACATTTTCAGGCAGCTAAATTATATTCCATCCCATCCTTTCTTCTCACAGGGTTACTAAATAGAAGGAAGTCTTTTTCAGAGCCACATTGCTGAATTTCTGCCCGAACATACTACTGAGGAAGGGCATTACTGCCACCACAAAAGGGATTAAAATCACCCAGGAGATTCGCAGGAGCCAAAACCTAGGCCTCCCTTGTCACTTCACAGGAGGAAGAGGTTCAAATAAGACAATACTTCCTGATGTCCCTTCCTGTAACAGCCAGGATTTCTTCAAGAGAATCCAAATTCACCTCTCCTTGAAACAATAGTGGGAGAATACAAATGCTTAGCAGTCTCTTCTACCCAGGGTCTCCCAGGGGAGTAGAGGTAGGCAAGGGCTCTCTTTTCTCAAATAAAAGGTTCTCTGTGAATCCAAATGGAAACACAATCAAGAAGCTGCTGACCATCTATAAACAGGGGTGAACTGTCCGATCCCACATCTACTTTGTAACTAAAACAATTAATGGGAACATTCTTATGCTTTCCCAATACACAGAAACTACAGCAAAAGTGAACTGGCTAAAGAAATTTGGACTCTCAGTAATCGCCATCATTAAGAAGTAATAATTTTATAAATCCTGGTTTATTCTGCTCTATATGCATTTAGATTTTAGTACTTTTATAATGGTTATATGCATTGAAATACATATCTTGGACAGAATTTCAAAACAAACAAAAAGCCCCAAACAATAACCCAAAACCAGCCATATATCACAAATCCATGTGCTTATCACTAACTAAGCCCATGTTGAACCCTAAATCATTTCCACCTGATATAACCACATTCTTTTGTTGGGTATCAAACGTAATCTGCTGTTCAGTATCCTGTATCATAGTCGGGTGAATCACGTAAGAATCAAAATTATTATGGAAGAGCACTGTTCAATTTCATGAAACAAAAAATGGAAAACATGCACTCAATGCCTTGTTATTCTAAAGGCTGAAATCCTGTACCTCGCAAAAAAATGCAAGAGGCCTGTTCTTTTTGAGAACACCAGAAATGTAGTAACCTCCATACCAATTCAGTCAACAGAGGGTTTTTCTGAAACTTTTACAGTCTTCTAGTGACCAAAAACGCCCAGGATTTATACAATGTATTCAGTGGAACATGCATGCTCTACTCCAGCTCTTACAAACAGCATGGTTGTGTGCCATGGTTTGCAATTTATGAGCTACAGCAGCAGCAGCTCTAAATGCCTCAGCACTGGCTTTCAAGCTTGGAAGTAGATGATTTGTGGTCACATCTTCTGTAAGATATATAAACCTTGCCCATGCAAACTCCACTAAATTGAATTTGGGACGGGGCATAGCTGAAAACTTCCCATGGGATTGTGCCATTACAGAGTTAAAAAATGCTCACCTAAGAGAAAACAGTATAATATTAATTAATCTAAAGTTACAATCAGTAACATTGGGGTAGGACAATCTTAAGTATAAATTCTACATCTTTCTTTCTAGACCAAATATACTTTAATGAAATAAATTTCCTCCCCCTGGCTCCAAATGTCTAGCTTTCTCTAGATCAGTCACAGCTAAATGATATTCAAGCAGTGTCACATTAACTATTCAATTCCAAATACTGGGGCTTGATAGATTTCCATAGCCTGCCATGAGAGAAGAAATGACATTCTTTGGGTTCCTGAGCTGCACAAATAGGAAAATATTACTCATTCATAAAGGGCATTCTTAACAAAGAAATACAACCATGTTTTGAAATAAGAGTCTAGTCAGTGAAATGAATGGAAATAGACAAAATCTACTGGAAAGGTGATACCCTCAGATCAACAGATGGATGTAGAAAGCAGCTTGTAAGTATGATATATTCTTGCTACATCTTACATAAACTACATTTTTCCAAGATAAAATTAACCTCTTCCAGGCTCCCAGAGGAGAGCGCACTTCCGTTCAAAAAACAGCACTAAAAAATATTATGCTTTAGAAGAACTACTGCACACAAACAAATATTCCTCTGCAGCAAACAAAGAATTTCTTTTTCCTTTCACAACCTTTCTCTAGATAGTTAACTACCAAAATAAAGAAATACTAACTTTGGCAGGCAAACCAGTGTACTGAGAGGGGTATAGCCAAGTAGCAAAAGAATCTTTTGACTGCTACTGCTTTAGATGATGTGAATAATAAAAGCAAATAATAAATAATGTAATGCTTGATACAGCCATCGTTCAAAAAGCCAGAAGAACATGGATTCTTTCAAATAAAACAAAGTTCTATTTGAAAGAGCAAAGCGATCATTCGCTCAGAAAAAAAAGGAAAAAAAAAAGGTCAGTCTCTTGGGGGAAAAAAAAAAAGAAAAAATACTTAGAAGGCAGATATTTGAAGAGAAATTGCTTGTGCTGTATGGTATGGCTTCTTAAACCAGCTTTTCTCCATCCAGTTTCCATAACACCTCAGGCATTCCAACATGATCCATGCTGAGGAGTAATTCAGAACTACACAGAGCTATGCTTGGTGTGGTTAGAAATTGTAAAATATAAACAGAAGAAACAAAGGTGCCTTTTGGCTTATAATTAACTAAAATACTTCTTACTCCATCCCTTTTTCTTGCTTGGTCACTAAGCACACCTTTAGATTTTCCAGCCTAAAAATATCCCTTGGCTCTTGACCAGAAAAAGTTTCAAATTCAATAAAATTAGGAGATATTTGAAACACGCATGATAGCTAATATTTTCTCTCTCCAACTATTTGGTTCTTCTAGCTCCCTTTTATGTACCATTTATGTACATTTTTTGTAAACCAAAAATAAGTTCACTGAGTCAATGCAGTTGGAACAGGAAAAAAACCCAGACAGAAGCAGACCCTCTTTCCTTTCTGGACTTGTCATCAACAGACTTTCCTAAAGCACCACTGTTGCTAAACCAGCGATATTCCCTTGTTCCTTGTTTTCTCTACTTCCACAGTGACACAGACAAGCTCTTTAATTTTCATCTTCCACAGAAAGATGTTGGGTTGTTTTTTTTTTTGTTACAATCTTCAAATTTGTTCCAATCTACCATCAAAACAAGTCTTTTGAGCAGAGACAGATGTGAAAATATACCAGACACACAGACATATGTAAGCAGCAATGTAAATAGGTTTTTACATTTTATAGCAGTTAGTTTGTGAAGCATTCCAACTTAAAGCACAAGATATTTTCAACGTACTGCTTAGAATAAAATGCATAATGTTACATAGTGGATGTTCAATCTAATAAACAAGAAGATATCTAAAATCTAAAATAAAAGGTGCCTGCTTAGAATTGCTGAGCATCAGCTTAGGATCTCATTCCACAGGAAGTGAATCTGCTGCAACACTTCTCCCCACCTTTGTACATCCCGCATACAGAACAATCATTTGAAGATTGAAAAAATACAGGATTCTAGGTTGTAAGGTAGCTTTCTACTGTTTCAAATAAGCTTTAAAGAACAGAAGCTGATTCTTCTTTAATAATTCTGTCCACTTCCATTTGGCCAGCATTGATTTCTTGTGTATCCAGGAGAGCTTGGAAATTATTTTCATTTACTTCTTTGTCTACCAGCATCAGTGATAACATCAGCACAGCAATGGCAATTTTATTGCTTATACTGAGTATTTTCTACCAGCACAACACAACACAGTTCCTCCTCAGACCCCACCTCCACCCAAATATTCCCTGGAAGCAGCCCACATTAATTAACAAAGTAAAAGTCTTTCTCAGGTAGTTCTCCTTCTCCTCCCCTAAAGACACAATAATGATTTCACTTGCCCTAACATCAGTATTAAAGAAATTAAATGAAAAATCTTTTCATATATTTTATCATCCTAATTATCCTAGCTTATATATGCAATTTCCATAAACATAAAAGCTGAAATGCAGTACTTTTACAGCAAATCTTTTACTACGTCATTTTAACATTCTAAGATTTCACAAAGCACATCAGCCAGCAGTGTGCACTCACAGCCCAAATCCAAGTGCACAACAGAGGAGTGGCCAGCAGGTCAAAGGAGCTGATTTTGCCCCTCCACTGCCAGAAGAGTCAGTCTGTGCAACTGAGGCCAGCTCTGGGGTCCTCAGCACAAGGAAGACACAGACCTGTTAGAGCAGGTCCTGAGGAGAGCCACTAAGATCACCAGAGGGCTGGAGAACATCTCCTGTGAGGAGAGGCTGCGAGAGCCGGGGCAGTTCAGCCTGGAGAAGAGATGACTTCAGGAAGATATTGTTGTGGCCATCCAGTACTTAAAAGGGGCTTATGAAAAGAGGGAGGATCATTCTTTACATGGACAGATAGTGATACAAGGAGGAACTATTTTAAACTACAACAGGGGAAATTTAGATTAGGCATTAGGAAGATATTCTTTAGTCAGAAGGTAGTGAGGCACTGGAACAGGCTGTCCAGAGAAGTTGCGGATGTGCCCTCCTTGGAAGTGTTCAAGGATAGAACAGATTGCTCAAAGCCCTAAGGGGTAACCACCTCCCTGTCCGTGGCAGAGGGCTCTGAATTAGATGACCTTTAGGGTCCCTTCCCTTTAGCCCAAGTCTGTGATTCTATTCTATGAAAGTAAGCCAGCCCAATTCAGAAATCCGCTTTCTAAGGAACACTGATCATCATTTCTCTCCTATGGGAAGAAGATGGACAGCAGTATTTAAATAACCATGTTTGTATTAGCATATCAGTGGACAGTTCCAGGACACTCTGGTATAACTTCAGAGATCAAAACAGACATTTATAATTTGATTACAGTGTTTCCACCTGGTGTTCAAAGTTCAAAACACTGTGGGTTTTGGTCTAACTTTCCAAGAGCATAAAGGGTTGCGTGTCGTAGCTATACGCCCTGAGATTGTGCAAGGATCAACATTTCTGCAACATCAAGTTTCAAAATTCTTTTGTGGAAGTAGTTATTGAGTGACTGTTTTATCTAAAACTTCTACCTAAAATTGTTTAGAACTAAATAAAGACTTTAGAGCATTTTTATAGCTCAAATATCTCGCAAGATTTCAGCATTTCAACCATTATGATTTTATATATTTTTTAATTAAACTGCTTAAAACCTACCAGCTGCAGAACTTTGTTTCAGTTAGATTTTTTTGTTCACAATATTAAGTAGACACAGTTATCACCCTGCCAGCAGTACAAGAGCCAAGGGTTGAGGATGTCAGACTACAGTCTCTAAAGACTGCAGCCTCTTGTGTTGGTGCACTTGCGGAGGAGGAATTTTTTTCCCCTTCAAAAATCATTATTCAACATATTTACCAGTGAACATAATAAAAAAAAAATAAATTAGACTTTCAACCAGGATAACATTCAAATACTTTGCATTAGGATCACCAACTTATGGCACAGATAAAACCATAGGAACCGCTGATACCACCTGATACAAAGTTGCATCATCTAACAGTTTCCTGTATTGCAGAAAAGAAGCAATTACCAACTCAGTGTGGGTTTTGGCATTCCCTGCAATGATTGTGACTTCTCAAAGGGATTAATTCTTTTGCTCTAACATCTTTAGGCATTGAGGATAATATTGTTTCCATCACAATATTTTCCCTTTTAGGAACATGAGGACCATGTTTATTTCTGCTATATTAAGTTGAGATAATACTAGGCTTGTCAGATATTTAGAAATAGTGTAGTCAGTGTGTCTGTTTTGACCTTCCAGGTCACAGCAAAGGTGCAAGCTGACAGCACCAGCTGTCATTTGCTGTTAACAGACTTTTACCACATCAACAGCTCCAAGCTCATAGGGGAACTCACCAGTTTTGTGACTGAAGAGCAGCAAGTCAAGATCCTTGGCTCTCTCTTTCCACCTTCTGGAGTGGGCATATTTTAGAGACACTAGCACTGCTCTAGCTGCCAGCCTGGAATTGCTCTCCTGCCCTATGTCCACTTACAGAGGTTCTAGGATACAGGATGGCAAATACAGACTTCAGCCATTTAAGATTTCAAGAGATATGCTGGTGCCAAGTGTTCTACTTTTTCAGAGAAAAAGACATTCTCACTGCCCTGGATGTCTTGGATTGAGAGACAGGACTGGCCCATTTACATTCAGAAAACATATTCTGTGTCATTTACAATGGCAATGAGTTCATAAATGTGCAGCGTGTATCCTGCAGTTTTTCTTATTATCTCCAGCACTGTGAGAATTCCTGAAAAGCTGTCACATTTAGCTTGCTACATACTTACAACAGCAAATTGGTACATGCTCTGTGCTCATCGTCTTATTCTTGTCTGTAGTTGAAAAATTGCAAACAAATCAAAAATTGCTTTATGATCATAATCACACAGGAACAGACCCAGATCAGCAACTGCCAGCCTCGTCGTGACATTCGCTCTGTCAAGCAATGACACAGGCGGCTTGTAGAGAACAGCAGCATCTTGAAGTAGACAAACTGAGATGAGCAGGAAAACCAAACCCTTTGAGGACAGGAGAAAGGGGTCAGAGACACAAAAGCCTGCCTACTATTCTAGCTCTAGCAGCTAATCTAATTAAAAAATGCTAATTTCCCCACAAACCTTGCCCGATGCCTTAAATTAGTATACCACAATAATGACAGCATTTACAGCCTTAAAAGCTATATATAACATGATATATAATCTTAGAAGCTAAGTATCTTAAATGTCAAGCAGGAAGCAACGCTGGATTCAAAGTACTGCAGAGAAAACAAAGAGCTACACTTGTCATCTTGTAACAGTTATTTTTGCACAACAATTGACCATTTTATACATGTAATGACAAAGGTAACTTTTAAAGGAGATTTAAAAATACAATTAAATACATTTGAAGGAGTTGCTCCAAAAAATTTGAAGCAGCATGGGATTTCAAAATTTTAGAAGTTACCAATATTAGTGAACCCTGACGGGTAAGCGGACAGGAAAGGACCGAAAATTTGCCTGTGTTTCAAGAGGCAGAGACGAAGAATGCACATTTATGACAGTAAAGCAATGCTAATGGGGATACAAATAGATGCATCAGCAAGTCAAAGTGATGTTACTTTAAAGCAGTATTGAGATATACAGGAGAACACAGCAAGAATGCATTTTTTAAGGCCAGGATTTTGTGATATTGAGATGGAAACTGCTAAAAAGTTTTCATATGATTTTTCTTTTGCTTCACAGCCGAGTTCAGTCAACTGTCTTGGAGAAGAGACAAACTGCTTACTGGAAAACAATCTTACAGTAAAAATCTGAGAAGGATACATATGTTGCTAGCACAGACATTATACATAAGCTTTTTCTTTTTTTTAGATTAACCAGAAGAAGTACAGATGGAAAGGCCACTAAATATAACTTTATAGAAAGTTGTAAGATATGGAAGGAATAAAGTAACTTTTCAAAAATAAACCGAGTAGCAATTAGAAGAATTAAAGAGCCAAGAGTGGAAAAAAGCAGGCAAGCCAACATTTCAGAAGATAAAATATAGTACATTCTTGAAGATGAACTGCGAAAGATGAGGCCAAAATGTTTATTTTGAAATGTAAGAAATATATTTTTATCTAATATACATATGTGCTGAAAATAAGGCACATGGGTCCTAAAGTAAATGAATGACAGAGAAAAATTAATTAAATGAGAATACCCGAAATACCATACTGTGGCACTGATAGCCAATTTATGCTAGGAGCATACCTCTATTTTCTAAAAAAGAAAAAGCAATAAAAGGGAATTCCCTTTCATCCTATCTCTCCAGCAAATGCAGTGGACAAATTCACAAAGTGCACTGAGCAAGAAGTGCAAGATTTGAAAGGTTTCACTCTGCCATTAAAAAAAAAAGAGAATTTGGTGAAAATACACCAGTGTCCTCAGACTGCTATCAATGGGTGTGGGAAATGCCAAAACCCAAACACTAGACAAGCTGACAGCTGAGTCAAATACAGCCTGAACCAGAAATGAAAATTCCTGCCTGTCTGCACATCCAGTGTTTCGTTCCACGCATACAAATCAGGTGAATCTGCCAGTGATATCCAGCACTACGGTCTCTATCCAATACCCAGTCATCAGCCAAAGTCAAACAGAAAGCCAAAGTCTTCAGGAAACAAACCCAGAAGTTGAGACACCCACATAATAAACGTCAAACAAAATGTAGAGGAATTTTTTGCTGGACAATGGGTAACTAAAGAAGACTCTCAAGCCATAGCCAGACTGTATATAATTCAGCAGTAGGAACAAAAACTGGTAACACATAGGATGCCAAGCATTTATAAATGCTACACTACTCTAATTTTCAGTATACAGGTGTTATTAACACTTTACCTAATGGTTGTATTTCAAAACTTTTCCCTGGATTGTAAAAATAAGAACCTACTGAACTGCTGGCGTTGGACTAGCAGTAGACATGTGAAACCATTTGCATGTCCAGTTGCATCTTGTAATCCATTTGTAACGAGGAATTTTGTGGTACTTTGAGCAGTTTAACTGCTCCATGCCTAGCATCTCCATTCGAAAAAATAAATTTTTTTTTTAAAACCTAATCAAATATCTCCTTGTTATCCATCCCTCAACTGTGCTTTTAGTGGTTACAAGTAAAAAGGTTTGCTTCAAGACCACCAGTTAGAGAGAACCTGTTTCATTGAACAAGCCTGAACAATTAGAGGAAGAAAATATTTTGCACTTTCAGCAGTAACAGGTGGGGGGGCAAGGGAAATTTTACTGTCAAGTCTGAAAATGTTAAGTCTGATATGAACTTCAGGATTCTATTTCTAAGTTAGATTAGTAAGTGGATGGGAAAGTACTGTTTCTTCTGATACAGGGTGATATCCTGACACTTGAATTTAAAGACAAAATAAATTCTCCAGATGGGAAAAATTTAAAGCATCTAGCAGTATTTTAGTACACATGAAGCAGTTAAAAGCCATTTATTTCTCCTCTCAAAGATAATCCCTACTAATTGCCCTAGTTGTGGAAATACATTTTGTGGGAAAGGATAATGAAGCCTACTTGTCAAATTGCTCATGTCATTATTTCACTGCAGAATGCAAATACTATAGCCAGACCCCTTCCCAGCACACTGAATATCAGCCTACAGAAAAGGACCCTTGCATAAGCCACTCTGACCCTTCTTGCTAGTTTCTTCTGACCTTTCTGACCTCATTAGACTGGTATAAAGGAAATAAAGGAGCTGTTGGGTACTCTTGATGGATTAGAAATAACAAGAATGTGTCTAGGACTTACTTAAGTACGAAACCAGACCACTGAATTATAATTGCTTTTCAAACAATTGAAAGGGTAATAGGGATAGTGATGAAGAAATAGAGGTGGAAACAAACAGATTCTTAAAATATTGTGAATAGTATGCTTTTTGGAAATTGTTCATCAGCATCTTTAACTACTTATTCTGCCACTATTTTAGGTGGTTGATTTTTTAAGGCCCCATTTAAGTGAGAACAAATATTAGAAACCAATGGTCCCAGCACAATTATTTTGATTAACCATGAATCCAACTTAAGCACCTTGCTGAAAGGGGTCTTTAATCTCCTCTGGTCAGATTTATTTAATGAATTCTTCAAATTCCCAAAGGAAGGAAACTCTAGAGGATAGAATGCAAGTCTCTGAATTCCCTGTGTCACATTTCAAACACTACATCATACTATCAACAGAATCTGGGTCTTACCAGACAAAAGGGTAGAGACACTATCAAAGCGCTTATTCTTTACATAATACATACCTTCTCCAGTGGAATTACTTTGGGTTTTGAAACTATCTCCCAGCCCTGAAACGGGTAAGGAATGCATTTTTATAACTTATATCATAAGAAGTACAAAACTACAAATTAATTTTGCTCTCTGGACACCGGATTTTGTCATCCCCAGTCAACAGTTATTTATTCATTTTTAGCTAATACTGGCACCTGAGCAAAACTCTCAGAAAGGAAACCACAGGCCACAACTTTTAACACAAACCCCAAGTACTACAACATAAATTTAACAGCAATTGCAACATGGGACACATGTTTTTTTATCTTTTTATTCTGTATTTCTAATTTCTAGGGGGAAAAGTGCTATGAGGGAATTTATAGTCACAGAAATCTTCCAAGTTCCCATATATAGCAACTTCTAATTAAAAGCTCTTGAATTTAACCACTGGAAAGCATTTATGGGAAGAATTTTTTTGGTTTTTTAATGTTTAACTACTCCTAAAAGAAGACACTAGTAGATAGGCTGACCTCAGCCAAAAGGTTCAGGCATTATTATGCTATGCCTTAAAATGCAGGCACCATCACATAAAATTAAATTATGTCCTTTTTAAAAATAAGACTATGCCTTCATTTGTTCCTGAAATATCCTCTGTTCAGCCGTCCTGCAGTTTTATAGTTCCTGACATGGGAAAACTGTTGCATTTGTGATAGTAGTGATTGTCCCCTTCAGAAATTTATAGCCTTTGGTAAATGTCTGTATTTCTCACATCTCTGCTGTGTCAAGTGCACAATCCAGCCCCAAGCCAGCACCACTGGAGAGCTGCAAACACTGCATTTGTGCAGGAACTCTCACTGTGCTTGATCCCATGAGCTAAAATGTGTTAAAGCAGCCAATGAATCAAGATACTGTCATATTGCACACAGAGCTACAGTTAGATGACACAGTGATTAAAAAACAACTTAATCAGGTTGCTAGCACAGATTTCACGGTTGCTGTATCTGGGCAGCTGTTCTAGCACAATTGGATTAGTGATTTATGCTGTCTCTCCACTCTCCCCATTTTAAGACAATGGATGGAGAGTTGAAGTTGTAAATTTTTCATCCTCATCTCTCTTCAGACCTTGTGAATGCAGAGTCATTTCAAGACCTGTAGAAGAGTTTTGTTGTTTGCTGGGTTATTTGTTTTGTTGTGGTGGTAGTCTTTTTCCCCTTTGTTGTTAGCCAGAGATTGTGGTGTAAAGATAAATGGTGGACAAGGACCTTGTGTTTGAATATTTAAAATAAACAAACAGAAAAACCCAACAAAAAAACAAACCAACCAACCAAACAAAATCAAAGCAGAATTGCAGTTGGCTAGGAGCTCCTTCCCCTTACACATGATACGGACAAAACCTGTTTCTTCAAAACTGTATTTGTCATCTCACATTTCTATCATTTGTCTGCCCCGTAACTGAAAGAGCAATCCAAAAATCCTACTTATTTGAGGTAAAATTAATAGTATTCCCACCATGACCTTGTTTTGGAATATCCTTATTCCAGTGAATTAACTAGAGAAGTTAACCTGCCATTTAAAGAGCACATGGAGCAGAATTGCTCTTCACAAAACAAAGGGGAAGGTGAGCAAAGAACAAGAAACCCATCATGCCTGATCTTTCATCATTTTATTTATCCTATTATCTCATCATGTATTGGATAGGTTACTTATGTTCTTTACTAAATACAGCCCAGAAAAAGAAACCCTTTCCAACTCATCTCCTACGCTGAGCAGAACGCTAACTCTGAGAAACAGAGGGAGAAGCGGGGAGGGGGTGGGAACTCCTATCCTTCCTCCACGTCTCAAATCAGAACAATATGACAAATTGTCACACTTAGACCCATAAAAACCAGACAGGTTTAATGTCTGCATTCTTAAAATGGTTAACTGCTAAATCAAACAGACCCTTCAGAAGGAGGGGGTACCTACAGCTGGGCTTTCTGATTTTCCTTCATCAGTACACGCAACATTTAAAAATAATGAACTCATTTCTAATAACAAACAAATACAAGATAAATACCAATTTTCCAGTATCCCAGTAAAGCTTACATGAAATTATGAATTAGTTAACCAAGAGAAGAGGTAGGCATAGTTTTCTTGCTATTTATCAAGCATTTTAAGTTACTTTGTGACATTATTAAAATATTTTATTGATTGCACACAGTTCTCTGAACGCATTTACTACTTGAAATGTGTTGGTCCACTCTTTATGACTGAATAAATCACATCCCTTATTTCCAGTCTCTGGAAAAAATATACCACATCATGATGTGACAATTAAAATAAAAGCCTTGTAAGTATCTCTTTAGATAACTCAGTGTTCCCCTTTCCAAAATATTAAACAGCCGATACTTTTGCAAGCAAGTGACAAAAGATGCAAATATAAAATAATAATCTATTTACAAGCACAGACAATGAGTTAGGAACATTTTACCTGCATAAATCTAATTTCACTGGAAGTTGCTTGTCTATGCTAATCCAGTAGGTTTCAGCATGAATTTTAAGCATTTTTAAACACCAAGCTGCAGCTGGAAAACGAATTTTTTTAACTTATGTTCTTCCAAAAGTGCTAATCAAAATCCCTGCAGAGATGTAAAATATAGCATCATGTTTTGTACCATCAAACAATACAAAATGAAATTGGACTTGTATAGCTGCAGACATATGCACATGAATAACTGCTACTGTACTACTGACCTTGTGATCTCAGAGAACGCTAGTTTCTCTCGGGAGATCTTTAGACCTCTAAAATCATGTTTTCAGTCTGCAGACATTTCCTTAATCTGTCCTTTAAAGAATGAAACTCATATCTCATTACTGTTAAAATGATAGCAACAAACTCTTAGAACTTCCATTAAAAATGATGTGATGCCATATGCAAACTCACAGAATAAACAGAAAAAATCCATTTGTTTGCCATGAAGCCAAGTTACCATATTAGGGTAAAAAATTCAGGAGAGTATATTGATAGATAAAAAATAAATGCTCGTACAACCTTTGATCTCCCAACCAGTATGCACATTTGATTTCTGGTACACATGAGGTACTTCTGCTCTGACACAACAGGGAGTCTGAAAACCTTCCTGTATTTCACTGAGCAGGGCAAAATTCAGTAATTGCAAGGACAATTAAACATTAATCCTGCTTACCATGGCAGGTGACAGACTTGCCATCTGTTGAAGTCCTTCAAGTGAGGTTGGCTATCTTTCTAAAATCCGTTTTTGGATATAGTTTTTGGAAAACCAAAATTAAAAGCTAACATTTGATCTATACTGCAAAATTGTGGTCATCATATAGAGAGAAGGGGCTGGTGGCACAAAGCAATGACAGTAGCAGTTTTGCCATTAGAGATGCCTCTTTGTGTTATGGTTTAACCCCCAGCCAGCAGCCAAGCCCTGGGCAGCCACTCGCTCGCTGCCCCAGCAGCGGGACTGTGAAGAATCGAAAGGTAAAAGCTGTAAAACTCATGGGTTTAATAGGGAAAGCAAAGGCCACGCATGCAAGCAGAACAAATCAAGGAATTAATTCACTGCTTCCCACAGATAGGCAGGCTCAGCCATCTCCAGGAGAGCAAGACCCCATCGTGGGTCACGGTGACTTGGGAAGACAAACGCAGACATCCCGATGTCCCTTTCCTCCTCCTTCTCCCTGCTTTATGTGCCAAGCATGATGTCCTGTGGTCTGGAGTGTCCCTTTGGTCACTTGGGGTCACCCGTCCCAGCTGTGTCCCCAGGCACCCCCAGCCCCTCTCCAGGGCGGCCCTACAAGGAGCAGAAAGGGCCTTGGCTCAGTGTGAGCCCTGCCCAGCAATAACAAAACATCTCTGTATCATCAACCCCGAGCTCAGCACAAATCCAAACACAGCCCCCACCGGCCACTGCGCAGGAAGTTAACTCTACCCCAGCCAAAATCAGCACAGTGTCCCCTTCCATTCTGCCCCAAACACCTGTGATCCAGCTTTAAAATCACGTAGGAACCCTAGCTTAGCTGGTCTTAGCTTTGGTACAGACTGCAGTTACACCTCTGGTGATTTTCACATCCTCCTTCAGCACAGGCCATAATTCTCCGGGCATACAGCCCTTACACATTGTTTTAGCTAGGATCTTGAGAATCAGGGCTGCAATGCTTGCTACTGTGACATTTTGCTTAAGGGACACATAAGAATTTTTAGGATCAAAATGATTCGAGGAAAAAGGTTTTTGATCATGACAGAGGAAATGCAGGTGATTATTAAATCTGACATCATAAAGGCAAACTACATCAACTCCCAAAAGCATTTAGTTCTGTTTCACACAAGTAGTATTTCTTGCCAATACTACTGCTGCTGTTTGCACGTATCAGAGTGTGGATGGACAGATGGACATAGAGCATACAACTCCAGCTTTCTGAAGCAGGAAAGAAGGTAACAAACGAAAAACATTTTCTTTTTTGAGGCATGCAAACAAATGAGTCCATAGCTAATCTAATAACACATGACTGAAGTGATGGTGCAAAGCATGCCGTGCGGTATGGATGAAACTGAGTGGGCTGGATAAACTTCAAAGCAATAAACAGGCTACAAAAGATGTGTGGGCAGAGAGGAGAAAATGGAAAATATAGGAGACATAGGGAGGTGGTTCCATTATCAGCTGCAGAATGCATATGGTGTTGTACATGGGAACAGTGAGGAAGGACTGCAAAATATGGATCTGAATAGATTCACCTCAGCCCTTAGTAGCCCCCAAAAATACCATGATAGACTCTTATGGCTATGAAAGGATTTTAGTAATTAGTAAGTGATCCATTGAAGTATGAAAAATAAAATTTGGTCTCAAAAGCCTCGACTGTAGATTTCTCTGTCCTTCCTTTATGTGATACTAAAGATTCCTTCACACTACAAAGCATAATAAACAAGTCAAAGTAGAACACTGTACTTATCTGAAGACTACCAAAGTCACCCTAATTTAAAAAATAAAAATTTTTAAGAAGTAAATCCTTTATAGAACAATCTGCTTTAACAGAATTTTATGAAAATTCAGGCCTGGCTCATCTGCAAGCCAATCACAATATTTAATGACTTCCCTGGGCACATGCTCTGACCCAGCACCTCCTCTTCTATGTTAATCTCATTGTGAGAAATGTATACTTAAAATGCCAACTGAATTTTTATCTGAAATGTCACATTTTGTCATCTCTCCTCGCTGCTCTTCTGTCTGCCTGCAGAATAGTCTCATTTTTTTGAGAAAATTCTCACTTCCTTAAAGGCAATGACAAGATGAATTTGCTACAGCCAAAAGCATTTTGATGCTCCTTCAAAGTCCAAAGTTTGGGTAGCTTTATCCATACTGTATCCTACTGACTTGTACTGTTAGTGAAACAGATAAATTCATAATAATGAGTCTTTCCACTGCAAGCCATTATAAACCACTCACTGGTAGACATGCACATAATACATTATTTTTATGCAACTGTGATTAATTAAGTTGTGCTACTTTATTCCTAAGAACATACAATTGGGCACGACAGCAAAAGTAAAAAATTTCTACTACTTTTAAATAGTAGTGTAACAATGAAATTGTATCACTGCTGCAAAACTTTTTATGTCCATTTCACACGAATCACTCAAAACTAAGAATACTATTTAAGTAAAACTGTGTGTGAAAGATGAAAAATAGTAGTAGACATCAATGGGTATGTTCCATTAAAAAAAAAAAAAAGACACATGATCACTTTTTGGTAAAATGTAGGTCACCTATAGTTGCCATAGTAACACTGCTGAACTATTGCTCTACAGATGACCACTGCCTATGGCTGCTTTCTTTGCTAGCAGTCATACTTCAATTAAAATAAGAAAGAGTTTGGAATTGACTTCGTTTAGTTGCAAACAAAACTCCTGCTTAAACATTTTCAAAAGCATTTCCTAATATCCTTGTCTAAATAAAATACTGACATAAGCAGTTGACAACACACAAAATCTACTTTTCAGTACTAAAAAAAAGAAAAATCTGTTCTTTGTCTGTATCTAAAGCCCGGAGCTTCCAAAATGGAGAGAAACAACTTTACAAGAAGTTGCAAGCACAAAAAATATTTATACAGAGCAATTCACTAAACACCAGTAACTCAGATATTCAACAAGCACTGCCATTAGGTTAAGCTGCCTCTGATAATCTCACAGCAAGTCCTGTGACAGTGCATTAAGTATCTTCACTGCAAGTGGGGTTAATGGCTTAGCACATTATTATTTTGCACACAAGCACCCAGTGAAAACGAGTCATGTAGCAAGGCTGGAGCCCTGGATAATAACAGTTGAAGCCTCACTTGGGATGAAGTCATTGAGTCTTCAATCAGTTTGATGGTGAAAGTCCCTTTCTCACCACTATTACTCTGGGGCATACATAGTTGATGATGAATTCATTAAAATACAAAAGACTTCGCATTACAAAAAGAGTCTTAATTGGCTTTGATAGTGAACTGGGAAATAACAGGATGACAAGCCAATGTCCTTGATAACTGCTAACTGGTATTCCCCTTCAGAACAGTCATATCACTATTATCTAAGTTCGGACTAAATGAGCTGCTTATCTTCTCTCCTTTTTTTGTTTGCTTTTTTCCTGTTAGGTTTTGTTTGTTTTGTTTCTTTGTCTTTTTGGTTGTTTGCGGGTTTTGTTGGGTTTTTTGTTGGTTTGTTTGTTTTTTTGTTTTGTTCTGTTGGGGGTTTTTGGAGGTTTTTTTGCTACAGGTATTATAAAACTCTGAAATATAAACTTCGAGGTCTGCATGCTACCCACATACCTTAATGTTATTACTATTACAAATACATTGTGGTATGGTAGCATCACTAGTCACATAATCAGAACACCAAAAATGCTGCATATTTATTGAATAAAAGAATGATGATCAATATTGTTGAATACCATCTATGAAGAAGTTTATCCCCTCACTTGCTTTAAATTCTTGAAAGCTCAAAACAGACAGATGAACAGGTAGATGAACACAAGACACCACAGCAAGACTGCTGGGAAGCCAAACAGACACTCTCATGGAACAGAGACAGCTCGTGAAAGCTTTAGAATCAAACAGTTCATTTAACTGTTTTAAATTCACTGAATTGGCAAATTCCAAAGAAATGTTAGCATGTTTACAGCCTCCTAACTGCACCTGCTGAAAACACCACTACAGTATTTTGTAGGAGGGAGAGGATTGATACTCAATTTCTTTATATTCCTAGCTGTGTAAGGATCAGGACCTTAAATGTACCTTCACACTCAATGCACACCAGGGGACTGCCCTGAGCATCAGGACGTCTCAGCAAGACTAAAATACACATGGGAGATGGGGCCGGTCTACAGGGGAAGAGGAAAGGAAGAAGTCAATACAGCCTGCAGCAAGCAGAATACTCTTCTTTTTCCCTAATGTTTCCATCAAAGTTCTCGAAATCTTTGCCCATGGGTCAGTAATTTCCATGGATTCATTCCTCCCTGCAGTTTATAAGGCAGTCTTATATTGGAGAAAATCCATGTATATGCAGATACAGGCTTTCATCTTAAGCAGGGCCAGGTCCCCAGTAGAGCCAAAAAGTCCTAGTACAATACAAATAATGTAAGAAAAATCAGAATATAAAACTACTATTGAAGGCTGGTAAAACTGCAAACAGAGATAAAATACAGTTGCATCTTACTTGTAAGCATTACAATGGTTTCGCTATGAAGCGCCGAGATAAAACTGAGTTCACCTGCTTGTTGGCTCTGCTTTGCAAGCAGAACTGTGATTCTATTAAAACAAACCACATGAAGACCAACCAAGCCAAACCCCACAGAAGGCTGATCCCAGCTCACTGCTAGAGACTTAAGATCAGCATGTTCATACAAACAACAGCTACATCAACTGACAGAGGAAACACCTTTGAGCAGGCACAAATCTCTGGAATGAACTTCTTTTAGAAGATCCACTGCAGTAGAATCTGTGCCTTTACGTTGGAGTTAACTCCCCTCTCTCATCCCTATTGCTAAATTAAGTGTCTGGCTAAACCAGAGCAAAGAACAGCAGAGAACACTCAGTAGGGAGAAAACACTGCACAGTGGCACCCATATTGAGGGTGCTACTGTCTGAAATTAATTCTAGAGGTCACTGCAGTGGACAAGCACAGAATGGTTGGGTTTGGAAGAGGCCTTAAAGACCATGCAGTTCCAGCCTCCCACCTGGTCAGGGATGCCACCCATGAGGATGAGGTTGCTCAGGTCCCACCCAACCTGGTCAATAAAACAACATACTCTGTCAAAAGCACTTAATCTAACCTGGTTTTAAATTTCAAAACATCTTTAAAACCACCTTTACAAGGACTGGTAGGAAACATTGCAAGCTAGTATGAAATGAAGAATATGTACTAATCATGGCACTAGATGAGAAGTGGGGATATCACAATAATCTTTCTGAAGCTCCATTTGCTTTGTAAGAGCACATAAAGCAATTCAAAGAAAGCTGCTGAAGGCCACTGGGACTCTCACTAGGAATAAAAGTGAACATTAGGATACAGCAGTCAGGAGAAAGCAAGCATGAAACTTTTTTTCAGACAAAAATGAACCTATTCATAGTTATAAACTGGTAACAGAAAACCCCTTTTATTCCCTTCTTTGTGATTTGATTCACCAATTATTTCCCTACAGAAGCTAGTGGAATGGTATCAGACCATTCACAGCTTTCACTGGTATCCAAATGTTGTCACAATGCTTCCTTGTACCTGAAAAAAGGGACAGCTACTTTTAGTACCCAAGACATCTTAAGGCTTTTTTACTCTTAGAAATACATTTTAAGATTCTGATCTTATTTGACAAAGACCGTGGAGAAAGTCTTCACTAAAATAAAAATCACCTACTTTCCAATGTTATCATTTCTCCTGAGAAGGATGTTAGCTGAGACTAGTTTAAATACAAGCTAGAAGTTAGCTGAAAAGAAAAACTGAAAAAATTTGAAAATCTGTGAGCTTAGGCATGTTCATCCCTCTTTGTCAAAAAACCCATGGTCATCATGATTTTGCATTTCTGAAATTACATGCATCACTGGTGAGAGAAAAAATAAACTTCATATTCTTTGACTTTATTAATGAGACTGTAAAGTTATTTAAATTATTTTGCATATTTTAATAGCATGTAGAGACAGCAACTGCTACAAAAAGTCTAAAACCACTGGCTAAGATATGATCTGGTACAACTTTAATTCTGTAGAGCATATCAAGGCCCATATCTAACCATCATGTTTAATTTTATCCAGTCTCACAGACAGCATTCCATCAGCAAACAGAATCCTGTACATTGTGTTAGCATCACTCTGAGCTAAGAATTGCCAGCAAAAGATGGTTCCAGACCCACCAACAGTGCACACTCCTGAGTACATACCAGGCCTTATTTGTATGCACTGAGTGCAAGGTGCTTTTCTCTAATAAATGCAGCACAGATACAGATGTGCTGTAGAATCAAAATCAACATTTTCCACTAATTTTCTAATTTGTTTTTGAAATACATTCCATATACATCAATGTAGTGAAAGAGGATGAGTCACTTTCAATGACTAAGAATTTGCAAACTCCTGGAGTATTAAATTCCTTTGATCTTGATAAGCTGGCTCGTTCTCATTCTGGTTATTACCCCCACCCCCTCCCTTCCCCAGTTTTGAGCCAGTCAAACTTTCTGCAAGCTGACATTTTACCAAGTAAAAATCTGTTACCACTGCTTTCCTGCTCTTACTGAAAAACACCCTGTTGCTTGTCAAGCTCCTCATCTTGGGCAGCCTCCTTCTCTCTTTTCCTTCATACATGACATAGTCCCCAAGCTGTCTTCCCACTGAGGAACCCTTTATTAGCTCCTCTCTGTATTTCCCCAGCAACCACAAACGGTTCACCTGTGCATTCTGTTCATCTGGGTTCTTTTCACTCCCATCTAATGTAATTTCCTCATTAGTTCCCAAGTACCATTTTGCTCATGACTCGCAAAAATTCCCTGAGAATCTCATAAAACAATCCAGTTGTGTTGCTTTGAACCATGTCTTGATAAGTACCTTTCTTTAAGGGTTAACCTGGGAATGTCAATACTTACATGATTTGAAAAATAAGAATGTCTTAAAATGTAAGCATAAATTATCATTAATTTTCCAGAAAATTATTTGGCAACTGTAATAGGGCTATTTTCTCATCTGTTCTATCTGAAAAATTAGTGTATGTGGAGTCTGCCATGAACAGTTATCCACATTTAGACAGCAATTCAATTTCAATACTGATTAGTGAAAAGCATCTTAATATTTTCACTCTACTCCTTTGATGGAAAAATACTTTACAGCTCCAGAAAATCCTTTAGTGCTCAATTCTTTACCAATCAAAAAATCACAGTTGTCATAGAAACTGTAAAAACTGAAGTCGGTCATGACATAACAACAGAGCAATGGAAAATGTCTGCAGGCTCAGGTTTTTGTGCTGGAGATATTTCTTTGAATTTAACCAGGGAGTCAACAAGTTTCCCAAATCTAAGAAAGAATATTGTAACAACAGGTATTATTATTGTTCTTAATAATCTATTCAGATTCTGGAAAGTAATAGCATTTATCACTCCTGCTCTACATATGGCTATATTAACAGCAAACAGACTCTCCTCAAAACATTCAGTGAAAGCTTATGCTCTAAGGGGACTGAATTTCCCTGATCACACATCTAAGACAGCTTGGAGGGGCCTTTGGTGAGTGTTCTCAGCATTCCTGAGACCCCATTTTTGGCATTTTTAAACTGACACAAACCCCTTCAAAAATCTGTATTGCCGTAAGTTCCTGTCCCTTACAAATGCTGTTCAGAAAAAGGTTTCTATCTGCAGGCTTATGGCCCACACAAGATGGCTCAGCTCCATCCCATATCTCTGCTCCTGACTAGGAAAGGCTACAAGAGTCTTCCTCTCTCCATCTCCCAGAGCCAAATCATAGACCAGTTCCAGAGTTCCTTCTGCCTTTTACTGGAACCGCTTTGCACTTCATAATTACTAATTGACAGGGCTGCCTTACTGCAAACATTTGCCCTTTCAGCAGAGATCACCCTACTGAAAAGAAAATAGTCGTAATACACAGGAATATTACTGGACTGGCCTCACTGCAGGTGAGCAAACTGATTAGCTTAACTACAGGCAACACAAAAAGCAGAAATGTGGATGTGGAAGTACTCAGATCTTAAAATAACCATCTCAGAGGCCTTGAATTCAGCTTTGTGGAGAAATCTAATGGACTTATTTTTGTTTCTGCTGGCTTCCATATTGTCCCTGTGTACCTTCAACTTATTCTTTCAAAATAACTAGATACACATATTTTGAATAGAGAGCAAACAGGTACTGGATTCCCTATGCTTTCCTAGAATTGCCTTCAATAAATTCTCTTTTGTTATGATAGCATCTAGGACCTTCCAGACCTGCTAAACAACTTCAGATGCTCACACCACAACCCCATTCCCATCCTGCTTAAGGATTACACTTAATGGTAGGATGAGCATACTTGGTGTGTAGCACACTTAGCAGCCTACTGAAGTTCAACTGACATACACAGAGAAACTTTCCAGCTGCACCTAAGATAAAGTTTGAGACAGCAAAATTTGCCTGTTAACTTCCCTAACCATGAGTATAGGAATTAAAACCAAAGTCAAATCCTGATTCTGGTACAATAACCAGCAAACAACCCATGAGTGAAATAATAAATTTTTTTTTTTTAACAAGGAACAAAGGAAAAAAAAACCCCACAAATCAAATATCCTTAAAAAGAACAGTATGATTAATTTCTTTACTGCATTATATGCAGGATTCTTATTAGAAGAGTACCCGATTCCCACAGATCTGTAAACCTCAGTGGAAGAGAGAAAAATGTTTCTTCTGTTACCATAATTGAGACCCTAGTCAAAAATAGGTATTAAACTGTGCAGCCTCTCACTCTTCAGTTCCATGGCATTCTGTCAGAGACCTTACATTTAAAATATCACTCAAGGTTTCTGTATGTCATTAGCACAATTACTGCAGGTGTGTATATGTAGGTACACAAGCACATGTACATATATGTCACTTGAAAAAGCACACACACATATATATTTATGCTTTTCTGACACTATAAATATATGCACATGTATGCACATGCTTGCAGACTTCTATCTTTAATTCTGAAAAGACATATTCATTCCCATAGATGTCAGCCAGGGCAGAAAAGAAAATCAAAATAAGGCTGCTATAATCATGTAATTGATTTGGATGCACAACATTTATTTTTGTATAGGAAAGGCTACCACAGGAAAATAAATATAAGTGTATAATATTGAGTATTAATTATTAACAACAGCCTTAATCTACATGCAGCTTATAAAATACTGTTATAACATTCTACTCTCACAAAGACTCTGTATTGACATAGTTTACTGGAGCTCATGACATAATATAGGATTTTCTAGATTGCTGTTGTGTGTCTCAGCAGTTCCTCAGAGAAGAAATGAATCTGCACATGTATTGATAAATAAGAGTGGGAAGAATTTATATGAGTATTTTTAGATTTTTTTTTTTGAACAGCAGAATGGCTTTGGGAACACAGTATGAGACAAGACTTTTTGGAATATGGAAACAGAACATAACTCCATTAGGTGGGCTGAGGGGATAAGAATTTTACACTGAACTCAGATGAAGCTAGAGCAAACGTCTTACATATTCCAAAAGCCTGATGTTTTGTATATAGCATATACTAGTGAGAATAGAGCTGTCTGCAACAGCAAGGCGTGTTTTCTTCTTTTGCTCTATAATCAAACATTATGCAACCCAATCCTGCAACTTTCTCACGGAATAAATCTTTATTTGCAAATATTCTTACTGGTTTCCATTTTGCATCTCGAGATTCTTGACTGTTAACAAATTTGGCGTTTGGGTTTTACAGAAGCTGAATAGAAAATAACCATAACAAAGGACAGCAATCTGAAAACCACTACTATCAGAATCTGGCAGTAAAGAGAAGTGTTCTAATAGAAAATGAGAAATTCCAGAGCCTCTGAAAAATTTTAAGTAAGTGGCAATCTGTTACAGTGCTCACTCCATTCTTCCTATATAAACCTTTAACTGTACTATAAATACCCTTGCCAGGATTATAGTTTTTTTCCTCTGTTTACCCCTGTATGAGTAAAAGAAAATGACTGAAAGCTGTATGGCTGCATTGGCTTAGGTGGCAGGATGACTGATCAGATTCTGTCACAGACTGTGTATACCAATCTCAACTCTGAACACACAACACTAAGCAGAGGCAGTGGCCTCCAAATTAGTTACTGTCAATATTCCCCCTTCCTCCAAATCATCACCCAAAATGGAAAACATTCTCCTATACACTTAAAATATGTCATACTAACTAGATGTGAATGATAGAGCACAAACATAGAATTTTCTCTGAAACTCACTCTGACATACAATTTTTCACAGAAACAATTATTAGAGGAAATAGTTATTTTTTCAAAACTAAGTACTTCCTCATAGTGCCAGCATTTAAATGGAATAAAACAGAAAAAAAAACCCTTCAAAAAAAGCAGGCAGCTTTCACTGTATTTCTAACAAGTAAAAGGAACCTTTCTTAGCTTGTACAGGAAGCAGTATTACATCTCACACACCCCTTCAGTACTTACGAGTAAAATGATTAGAAGCAGATGGATGGACATTACTCCCACTGTCAGCACTTTCACTGCTAGAAACGTCATCATCTGATTCCCACACACATGAACAGGGTGAGGCTCCACCAACTTCTTCAAACTTCCTCTTTAAAATTCCACTCATTGCTGCAATGCTGTCACCATGCACCTGGAACAGGAACAGAGGCCATGAGGCACTGAAACACCCACCTACTGTGCAGGTCTCCCAGTTCATTTATCATGAAACAGTTCATGTATCAATCACATGCTACTACCTGCAGCTAAAATGGCTCCTTAACCCAGAGTTTTAAACAACTTTTCCAAGAAGGAATCAAAAAGCCCCACAATCTATCATCAGTATATTTAGCACCTCACTGAGTTTAAGACAGGAAGTGCTATCTGTATTTTACCAATGCAGACAATTCTATATACAATCTCACAAACAAACAAATAAATAAATGCTCAGTTATGCAGCAAATTTAGGTCAAGCGTAATACTCCAATGTAATTCATCCAAAATGGACCTTAATAGAACACTTTAAAACTTACCTGGTACCAAGAAATATTACATGACAAAAATTGTTCTGTAACAAACGTAGTTCAGAAAAAACCTCATTCTCTCTTTTGATTTATTCTAAAGGTCTGATCTGTGCAATTCTGAGTACTAACAAATGCCTGCAATTGCAATTAGATTTGAGAGCTGTATGAGACACTTTGCATCTTTCCAGGGCAAGCCCAGCGTAAACAGTTCTGGCTCATTTTGTCATTTCAATTTACTCAGAAGTTTCTTGCCTGGAATTTCTGCAATTCAGATATGAATGCTGCCACACAAGTAGACTATTTCCATTCACACAAGCATCAAAGGACTGGATCCACCCTTAAGAAGCTGACTTCCTAATCACATGGCCCAACAAAGCCAGAGTAATGTTGAGCATTCCTTATTGCTTCCCTTCCAGATAATGACAGCTGATCCTCCTATCTCCATGTATGGAATACCAAGCATAAAAAGATGGAAATATTTTTAAAGGAATTTTTAGATCATTTTAACACACTTGACAGGCTGAAACAATTTTTATCTATCTTTACTTAAAAAATAGTTTACTATCACCCTCATTACTGATTCATTCCCACTGCAGACTGAAAATTAATTCTAAGATCTTAAGTTAAAAGTTACAGATAATATCTACTCTCTGACTATGCTAATCAGTGAAATGCTGCTGTAAATAGCTGGGGGAAAAAGGCTGCTGTTTGATGCTTTTAAGCTTTTAGTATCAAAAATTCTCATCTGATGCCACTTGCCTTCAGCTTGTTAAGCTGCCAGTTCAATTCATTTTACAACACATATTATTTCTTCCAGTAAGCTTCACTCTAACTTTATGGATGTGCCTAATTTAGAGAAAAGATTTCAGTATAGATGTGGAATCCTGACATAATGTTAAGAACAGATGCTGCATAAGATGATCTTCAGCACCAAACTTGTTTGCATGCAGAGCATGCTAAAAATTAAATAACAAATATAATAGATTTTAATATAATCAGTCACACAGATGGCTTTAAATACATATGCTCACCATGATGTTCTCAGCTTGTTTTACTATTTATGAAAAAAATGTTTTCCTGAAAGGGATTTCTTCAGGCTAAATGCATGACTTACACAGAACTTGCTTAGATCTCAACCTTTGCCCTTTTGTCCAAAAATGAATTACTATAAACTGCAAAGAAAGCACTGGGTTTTTTTTATTCTGAGGACATGGAAAGGATAATTTCGCATCTCTTTGTAATAACCTTAGTAAAAATGTAAGAATGCATTTTTTATGAGCCAAACTCTAGTTAAAAAAAAAAAATCACAAAAAGAAAAAACAGAAGGAGATAAAAGAACTAAACACTCACACTGAAACCCCACAATTATAAAGAGTCACCCCCCAAGTATAGATTCAGAAAAAACTCCTCTGAATTGTCCCCCATATCCTCATATATCTCTTGCCAACCACCTTTTCTATTGTCTCCTGCAGTGCTTACAGCACTGAAATTGTGGAATCACCATTATTTCCATGGCAACAGCCTGCAATATCAAATCCACGGGATTATAGCTTGACTGTAGAAGAGGGTAAAGAAGCAGCTGGAGTGTGAGAAAGAAAATGCTTACACTCAAACATCTCAGTGAAGAGAGTGAGAAATGAGCTGACAAAGAGTTTATCATACAAGTGAGACCTAAGTCAAACCTATGTGTGCACCCACTGAAACTGTGGCTACAGGAGTCGTGAAGTTCCAGGTCCAAAGAACATAAGTCATAACTGCACTGCAAGGCAAACCTGATACCTGTCATCATCACGAGTGTGCAGCCAGTCAGAGAGCAAGAACTCATTTCATACTCTGAGATGACTTCCAGACAAAAGCCCTTTTGCCAGACACTGTCTCCCACCAGTAAAAGCACACAGCGACTGGGTGACTAAGTGGTGTCTTGCACATCAGTAAAGTCACTGCACACAGTGAGAATGTCAACAGCCAGAACTGTTCCCACCAAGTAGCAGAAACAAATATTTTTTACACCAAAGGGTTTAAAATTTGCCTGGTTTTAGCTTAACCTACATTTGCAAAAAGTGCCACAACATGGTAGCAGCAGAGCCATTTAATTAAGATAATTTGTGTAATGGACCATAATAAATGGATCTTAGGATATCCTTGGAAATGATATCCAGGTTAGCTCTACATTGCTAGCTGATCAAGATCAAGTACAGGAGGTACAGGGATACTGCAGAACATGAGTATCACCACAACACAAAGAAGGCATAGCTAGCCATTGCATATATTTAGTGTGACTGCTGCCTGATTTTTGTTCTGAATCTCTTCCAGGAAGATTACTGAGAAGGTTTCTTGACAAAGTAGTTGTGATCAAATTTAGATGCTGCCACTTCCCTGAGATCCGTTGATTCTAATCTCTCTGCAATCAAGTCTCCCCAGGAATATGCTACGGGGGGAAAGGAGACACTTCCATTACTCAAGAGCTTGGCTATCACAGAGAGAGATTAAAGAGTATCTAAAGCTGTTTGTACACACTATGTTCCAGCAGGAGATCCCTTTAGAATAACATCTGTATAAACAGATGCCGCTCCATAAGCCAATATTCTTCAGAAAGAAGCACATCTGCACAGTAGTCCACAAGGCACATTCTGTGTGATAGCCTTATTTACACAGGAATCCTGCAGTACCTGAATGAGATCCACATCTCCAGGAACTAGCACATAATAAGCATGGGACACACAACGCAATGCTGTTTATGAAAGTGTTATTTTGTTCTTTGTTCAGTGTGTGATATATCCCAATGGAATTCAGAGATATGTGCCGGAGACCAACAGGAATAAGCAAAAGTAAAACTTCTAACAGCAGCGAGGCCATGAAGTTAGTGATATGACTAAAGGTTCTCTAAGTGCACAATCGGGGAACCAGGACAGAGAACTCAACTGAATGGCTCTTTGTCCTGCACCATAACTACAATTAATAGGTAAATTCAGGTAAATTTCTGAAGCAGCTGCAGTCAGAAAGAAATCCAAATCCAACCTCATTTGAACAGAAGACCCTAGAGGTAGGTCTAATGGTACAAGGCACCCAAGACTTAAACAAGTCAAATTTTCAATATAGGAATGGAAAGCAAAACTATAAATAAATCCCATAACTGATAGGAGGCATTATAAGGGTGATGTAACTATGCAACAATACAATTTTGCTAACACAAGTCGCTTAGGGTATGTGAAACTAGCATTATATAGGATGGGAATACTCTTAAATACACAGAAGCACTTCAGCAATACATATATTTTGAAAAGAAGTGAGCAAATGTATACGAGTACAGAATGCAGTACACAGAAGTCCATGTCTGACTATAGGAACCAAACAACATCACATAAGTGAGCAAAACAAATGTATGGTCAATCAATATTCTTGGACTTCCACTGAGGCACCAGTGAGGTTCAGCCCTTCAGAGGCTGACAAACAACTGCCAGCTACCAGTAGAGATCTGCTATATCGTACTTAGCCCTTTGGTGAAAAAGGGCAAAAGCTGGCTTGAAAGGCTCAATTAGAAACAGACTTTCCAGACAATTACTAAACAGCAGTCTAGTAGCTACACTTGATTTGGAGCAGCATCCTTCCAACTCACACAACTGAGTAACAAGCAGACACTGGAATCTTTCTTGTTTGTAGACAGATCCTTCATGACAAAAAAAATGCTTGCACAGCGACGAGATACATCATCCTCTGCCATCCTTCTCACCATGCTTGTGGGGCATTAGTGCATAGCAAGGCAAAACGAAGTTGAAACAGACAGAACACCATTAAAGCAAGGAAAATAAGCTAACAACATTGCTATGAGCCCTAGGTAAAACACCAACTGCTTAACACAGTGAAGGACTCTTCAAGACTCTGACACAGCAGAAGCATATGATGGCTATGCGCTATGAGAAGGATCTATCTTTCTTAAACACCCCCCCATCCATTTTTTCCCCCTTCACTTCCTAGTTTTCCTCCACCCTGATGAAACTACTCCTACAATGAGATCATTTAGCCAGTTCTAGCTGCAGGTATGCTGACTGGCGAAGCAAGTCCTCAAAGCTCCATGGCAACAGGCTTTGCCTTCCTACGATGCCAGATAGCTGGCAGGCAAATGATATTTAAAAATTTCAGAGGCAATATGTTATTACTAGAAGATAAAAATCCCATGTAAATGTGGGAGATATATTTCACACTGTCTCAGTACTATCTGGAACCTACAAAGTAAAATAATATAAAAGCCTGGCTGGTTTGGCTTTCTCTGGTACCTAAAAAGGCTGGAAATTTTAGAGAATCTTGGCAACAATCTCACTGCAGCAGACCTTTAGATATCTTCTTTAGATAGCAGGTATCTCCTGCTATCTAAATCCCTGCAAATCCCAGTGAAAGGCCTAAGAGTGATGTTAGAATTACTGAGTGAATGGACAGCTGACAGTGCATTCATTATCTGTTCTCCCAGGAGAAAATTTTTCTTACGATACTGTGGTAACATACACAGCCAAACTTGTACTAAAAAAAAATTTTAAAAATCTAACTTAAGTTGCCATATCCTCATTGTCTCCTCACACCCATGGACAGTTTATATACTGCCCACGATATTCTGTGCTATAGAATATCCCTTTGGCCAGGTCCCCCGAAGCTCCTTCTGCAGCTCCTCACTGGCAGAGGGTAAGACACTGAAAAGTCCTTGACTTAAAGCAAATAAAGCAAGAACCACTTAGCAACAGCCAAATCATCAGTGTGTTGTCAATACCATTTTCATACTGAACCTGAAAAACACAGCACTGACCCAGCTACTGAGAAGAAAATTAACTCTGTTCCAGGCAAAACCAGGACAAGTCACAAAGACAAATGCAACAATTTTTTCATCCTAGCCAAAACTTTCAAACAAATGTTTTGCAAAATTCAGTGCTATCGTATACAGCTCATACAGCATCATCTTGGACAGGGAACAAGTATGGAGCATATCTGTGAAGAAATAAACATCAAGCATGTACCATATCCAGTAAACATTATATATATATATATATATATATATAAAATAATAAAACAGAACCCTATTCAAGTTATGTATCATCATCATTTAGAGAAAAGCCTAACAATAGAAATTAGTTAGTGACTAAAGCTACGGAAAAATCAAGAGGAAAAAGAGCTCAAGAACACAATGGCATTTGGAGTGGAAGGGGCTGGAGGACAAGGTATAAGAAATTCAACTACTTATTTCTTTGATTAATTTATGAAACCTTATTTTGCACTAATTTCCTCTTGAGACCTAATCACATTTCATGATAAAATCTACCTGAATAAAAATTCTTATTTGAAAAAACCAAAAATACACATCAAAGGTGGGCATTAAATAAGTAACTCTCCTATGTAAAACACTGCATTTTCCTTGTCCCAAATGCATCAAGTGAAAGCACAGAAAAATTTAAAGTCTGTTTAAAAGCAATACAGATTCACTTTTGAACATAAAACACTTCTATGCAAATGACTGCAAACTGAACTGGAGGATGCAGAAAACAGATGTTACATATAAAACGGTACTGCAAAGTACTCATCACAAACAACTCCCACCCACTGGCCAGTCAGCATGTACTGTAACATTCTAGGGAGAATTGGCAAATAATTTCACAGCCAAATCACGAATATTGATGCTCACAAGCCAAGATGTTTGGGTTATTTGTTGTGATTAATATTCTTTTTGAATTTAATTCTTTATCTTGACCTTCAAACACAACTTCATTTTTTTTTTAAAGACATTTTTCTTACCTGCTAAATAAACATCAGCAGCAGAGATGTTGTGAACTAATCCAAGGTGGTTGCTTGGCTCCATATAATGCACTGAATTATTCTGCTCTTTGTGTAACTGACAGTTTTAAATTTGGGAGGGGAGGGGTAGTCAAACCCAAAAGCACCTACAGTGACATCATCACTCACACAAAGAATATTACTTGCTTGTGAAAATGACTATTCACGTAAGGAACTGCATTAATGCAGACAAAAAACCATTTGCATGAATGCTTGCAAACAGTGAACAACAGAGGTACACGAACATGAATCAAACAGCTGTTCAGAATTCAAATTAATGTTTGCAATACATGTTTTGCTGTATTTGGCAGCTCTAATCATAAGCACCAGTTGCCAGAGGTAGGCTCTGGTAGTTTCAGTACTACAATCTGTAAAATTTACAAACACATAGCAAGCTAATTCCACATAAGAAACTACACTGTATAGGTACAAGGAATACCATTAGTATAATCTTACTCATATTTTTGCTTACAGCAGTGGCCAATTTACACAAATGTAAAATAGGTGAAGTCTTTCTCTCCTCGTTTGCTTCAGCCTAGCTAAATCCACAGCACCAAGTAAATCTTGCAGGATAAGAGTGAACAATTCAACCTGGGGAATCTGTTCTGGCACTGCAAGCCAAATCCTGCCAAGTCTGCTCTTTGCAGGGTTTCTATACCATGACTTTACAGTACTCCTGACTTCACACTTGAGTACTAATCCACTAATCTTCTAGACTGCCTACACATTGTTGTACACTAACACATGCCACCTAGCTCCACTGGCAATGAATTTAAAATGCAGAAACGATGCTGGCATATGCTCACCTCTCGCATCTACAAGCGGTACAGATGCCGGCAGATCTGGCTCCTTTAGTCTTCCAAAAGCATCTCACACGGTCCTGCACAAACCAAGCACACAAATACCCCCCCCCTCCGTCACCCAACACAAGACTCCTGCAAAACAGCAGCAGTGAAATGGCCGTCTAATTCCTAGCTACATCAATTGATGTCAACAGTTGAGTTAGATGCTTGTATAATTCAGCCAACAGAAGAATATTCTATGCTAGTTTTCCTAATTTTTTTCTCAGCATGCTCCCCAGAGAAGAAAGTAAAATGAGTAAGAGGCAGTATTAATCCAAGCAGGAAGCCAGGACCTTAACACTCAGGTCTCCAGCAATGAAGGTGCAACCTGGTAGAAGGAGATTCAGAGGAATTCAGCAAGAGGGCCTTTCTGTCAAGATTAGATTAGATTTGTCCACAAAATCTGTTTGAGCTTGTGTTTCACTGATAACAATTTTCTTAGCTTGATACAGCAAGTCCTAGAGGAAAACAGGAGATTTCAGGAAAAAGACATCCTGAAGCTGGGTCACAAATTCAGCTTCATAATACTTAAGCTCCATATAAGTTATCTATAAAATATCTAGGATATTTTTAGCAGCACCTGTCAAAGTCCTTTCCATAGTCTTCAGGTAACACTACTGAAGACCTGGTATTGGGCACTGATCTTCTAAGTTTTGAGTTTTCATGATGAAATTTCATCAACTAAAATCCTTTCACCAAAAATCTCTGCAGAAGATTTTTACCCTTTTTAAAGAAAAAAGAAATGACTACTTGTATCCCAGAAGAAATTTTGAAGTTTGTATGGATGCTCTCAGAAAAGGCTTACTCCTATTGACATGGACTGTATTGCTGGACTGCTCGCAGCAAAGGTCTGGCCAGGAGAAGGCACAACTTTTTCTAAAACTGAAATGTGAAAACAGAAAAAAACACTGCTACACGAGTAGTCAGTCCTACTGACTTCTGCAGATAAACTGAGTTTTCCAGGAGAATGAGCATGCCAGTGATGGGAAGAACCAGCCTGTCTTTTATCTGGAAGACAGTATATTACTAACACATCTTTACTGCACCTCTTTGCAAAAGGACATACAACATTTGGCTTGCTTCACACCTTCCCAGCAACTGGAATGAGGTTCTGAGACTGGCAGCAGTGTATTTGGCACAGCAGCTCTGCATTATGCTGCTTCCAGCTGCAAGAATGGCAGGAGGGTCCAGCTCCGTAATGAAGATTGGAATGCTATCAACTTCCTGAGTGCCAAAAATAAGTGGCCTTTAATATAAATTTTGCCCAGATTAGCCCATGCAGTAATACTAACTGGCTCACTGCAACACTCTTTTCATACTCATTCTTCCAGTGCTGATTTTCCACGCTGTTCTTTTGTGACTATCAATCTTGCCTGCAGAGGAAATGCACAACATGGTAGGCAATGTTGTGTATCTCCTGCCAAACTATGGCATGGCCATGGCTGGGACATGCCAAAGGGGCCTTCCTTGGAGTCTATGTGACAAGATAAAAGAAAGACTAACTTTAGGAGATTACAGTTTAGAAACAAGATGAGTTTGAAGGTTTTCTGCAGAGTGGCAAACATGGTAAGATTGTCTTTACCTTGTGGTCTGATATTAACTGTACAGCACAGAATTCTCTGCACCCATGAACAAGCAATGCTGAAAATTGCTGGAAAATTGCTGGAAAAATCTAGCCCGGCAGAATCCTCAGCTTGTCTGTTTGCAACCTGCTACCAGAAATCATATACATATATATACACCAACAAAATAAAAGAGGGGTATGTTTAGCCCAATAAGAAAATGTTTGTATTTTTTTCTGTTTTCTAAGCACAAGCAGGAAGTCATCCAATGGGAAAGAAACAGAAACAGAAAAAAATGGTATTTTTCATTTACACTGAATACCAGCTAACCATAAAACAAGCTATTCTAGGTGGAAGGAATAAATAATGACGAAACAGATTTTAAAAAAGTAGTATGACAGAATATCCCAGGTTGGAAGGACCACAAGGACCACTGAGTCCAGCTGCTGCAGGCAGTGGTTACACATTCTTAACTGAAAATAATGAATTCTTGAAAAGATGAAATTGCTTAGCAATGCTAAGTAATTGAATGCTATTTGTTTCTTGAAACAAGGTTTTTAGTGATATACTAAGTTTTGGCTTTTGTTTAAGGTAATTGAATATTTTCTTTAAAATGGTTTGCATGATATTTCAGACATGTGCACATACAACTGATAAGGAAGTATTCACTAATGCAATAAATAAAACAAAAAAAATTCTTTCCTTTGCAGGTTATTAACTTACAAAGTCAGTGCTTCAGCACACTTTTTCTATCACACACTTCCCCTGGAATAAGCCTGTACCTTCAAATATTATACAACACCTTACCTGCATCGCCACCATGAATTTTTTAAACCAACTTTCTACCTGCTTTCCAACTCTTCATCTAGTCTACCTCCCACTCACATGCTCCCTTCTCAGCAGGGTCTCCAGCCAAGGCTAATGAGCTTATCTTATTTCCACCGAGCTGGTGAATGCTGGCAGCAGCTGACAGGGAATGCTGGACAGAAAATGCAAATCTGTAGTTCATGTAGAATACCTGAATCATTAGAGAACTTTAAAACTAGTGACAACACAGTAGCTTTATTCAGTATCTTTCATGCTGTCATTATTAAGCGGTAGATATTTTTAGCCACCAAAAGCCAAATCCATCTGCAGCAGCAGCGTTTCCAAGGAGACAGAATAATTTGAACACATGTGGAACTACATCTCTGTTTTCATCAACTACTCTCTGTTACTGGAGCACTTCTGAGTCAAGATTTCTCATTTGATGGGGGGAAAGTGATTTGAGTACATGGATCTGAGATTGTAATTTAACAGTTGAGCTTATGCTTTCAGATACATATCCAATACCTACAAATAACAAATGCTGGGATACAACTCCACTATTATTCAGTGTTATTTACCAGTGTTTACATTCCAGTATAACAAAAAATCCCAAACAAACAAAAGATACAGCTCACCAGTCTCTCAGAATAATTTTGTGATTCACTCACATTGGTTGCAAATTACCAATTTTTTAAAATTTGATTGATTTTTTTTTTTTAAGCAAACATACCAGGCTCCATTTTCTGAAGAAACAGCGAGGAGGAAAGGACACCACTCCCGATGGTAAGGTACATAAGTGCACAGTGGACAAAGCTTCTTCCAGTCCTTTTTAGCACTCATAAGAGTTCTACTGACTCGTTACAAGTTTTCTTTATGGCACAAATTTTTAGTAAATGTAGGTCTGCTTTAAGGGAATTCTCTCAGTGCATACAATAAAAATGGATTCATACACTTACTGATTTTAATCTCTAAAATCTATTAAAATGAAATTCTACCATTTTAGCTTTATATTTAATAGATATAAACTCAAATCAATTATAAACAATTTATTTACATCAATTAGTATTTTTGCTTCAAACCAGCAAAACAGGGTCCTGTATAACAATTATTTCCTTCATGTAAAATGTAAAGGTAAGTCAATAGAGAGCTGACTCACTGAAATCCTTGTCCCAGTGAGGCAAATATCAAAATATTCTATTGTTTCAAAGGGGCCAAGACCCCTGCCTGTAGTCCTATATTTTCATACAATGTGATTTGATAAACAAATCTACTTTCTGTAGGAAGAAATTTATTTGCTGCTTGCCATCTCCAGACTCTGAACTAACAGCTGCTGCTAACACAAACTCTGCAGAAGCAAGCTATTTCAACAATTTATTAAAATTCATATGCAAATGCTGTAGGTACTACAAGATTTATCTGTCTCATACACATAATTATATGCATCTTCTTTTTTCCTTTATGACAAAGATAATTTTATACCTGGTTCATCAACCACATGCATTTCAAACCTAAAAATAATGCAAAAAATCTACAAAATCCCTTTCAGTAGTTCTGAGGAGCCATTCTTACTGTTTGTTCACCGCTAAACAAGACAGTTTCATAAGCAGTTCATTCTCCTACCCAAAAATCAAAGAAAGCATTTTTAGATCTTCCAGCACTCTCTTCCTGTTGGTAGCATACACTGTATTTTCCACAGTGAGTATTTGCATCACACAAAATGACCTCTCTTCCTACAGCTTACTGAGCAACTTCGGCATCAATGAGATGCAATGCGTATCCTGTCACATGAGAAAGCTGCCAGCATCAGGCATGCCTATGATTTCACTGTTTATGGATCTCACATCCGTTGAAACCTCCAAGGCTGGAGAAATAATCACGGGAAAAGCTGCTTCAGAGTCATTTGTGAGGAACAGGCAAGATGCTTGCACATGCATTTTTATATCCAAGAAATGTCGTGGCAAGGAAATAGAATAGCTATTCATAACAGGAATTTTTTTTTACCCTTACCTGTAAATTGGGTTTCTGTGTTTCAGCTCTGTCAGTGCAGAATGAAAGGTTTACTCCCCCTTTTTCCATCCATCAGACAGCAGCTATCCAATAACTGAAGTCATCCTGGCATCCTCTGGAACATGCTCTCTCCCTTATTTCCCACTCCCCACCCCCATCTGCATGCTAGCAAAATGGGAAAACAGCAAGAAGAAAACAGAACAAAAAAGCACATCTAAAAAACAGCTCTAATAAGCTACTTAGTAGTCAGTGAGGACACTCAGTACTAAAAGGTAATGACAAAATTTAAAGACAAGAAAAAAAAAAGTCTATTAATAAACCTTCAGCTCCACTGCTGAATAGGAATTCTCCCTTTCAGCTCCTTTTTGTAAGGAAAAAACAAGCAAACAGCTGTAGGAACACAGTTACTGCCTGTAGACATTCTTTGAGACTGACTCAGCTATCCAGACCTTCCGTGAAGAGTGCTGCTGTGTGTTTAGGAAAGCTTGTGATTATCAAAATAACAGTGGTGCTTTTATACAAACAAGAAGCTGAAATCTCAATGCAAATGAGAATAATTCAGAGATAGATGCCAGAAATTTCCTACAAAATAAGTTTTCTTTCCTTTTGAGGCAGTATTTATAAAATACCTCAAAAAGAATAATTAGTAGATACCTTTTCTTGAATGCTAGTCATGTAAGACTTCACCTGTATAACTGGTGTGTGTGCATTTATTTATAATACAGTAGCCAACGTTCAGTGTGCTGCATGAACTTCACACAAGACTTTCTACCTAAATAAGAATTCAAATGGAGAGAATGACTAGGTGAACAATTTTCACAAAATGCTTGAAATATACTCCTAGTCTCTTTGCAGCCTCTTAAATCTAGTTTGAAAAAAAATATTTTTCCAAGATCAGAGCATTTTTATTTTCCACCTCTCTATATTAATAAGGTAGGTATCAGATCAGTTGCAGACAACAGCATCACATTTAGTTTATGACAGTTTAATTACATTTAAAATCAAAATCAAACAAGAGTCTTCTTAGCATTTACTGCCATATCAAAGCATTTGTATTCCAGGATTTCCCCTTTAAAGAAAAACATTAAGCAGCAGAAGCTGACAAATACCTTTGTGTTTACAAATTTTAATCTTCAGCTATAGCTTTCCAATAAAATTAACTGTGAATTCCTTTAAATACGAGCATCTGTTCTCTTCAATGAATTATTGATCTTTAACCACAGCAAGACTATACCAATTAGCATACTTTCACTACAAAGTAATAGCTGATTTAGCTTCTGAAAAAATTAGCTGTCAGTCTTATCACAACAAACTGCCAGCAGATCCCGTGCATAACATTCAGATTCTGTCTTTGCAAGTAGGTGTCTTTTTAACCAAAATACCTCAGTTTAACATAAAACTTCTTCTTAGATGCCTAGAAAAATGGAAATCCTTTCCTGCAAGCATTTAAAAACTATTAGGCTTCAAATCCACAAAAATCACTATTAGGTTTCAGATCCACAAAATCAATACCATTTTCTTTAGTGGGAACAAAAGGGAATACTGAGGGACACCTAAAGAGACATTTACCCTGATAAGCAGTACTGAATTAGGGAATGCTGAGGAACACCCAAACAGACATTTAGCCTTGATAAGCAATTGGTTGGCAGACTTCAAATTTATTTTCTTTTTGGTCTGCAGAAAGAAATTTGGAGTTGAGCACCAACACTTCACCTTTCAACCAGCCTGAGTGCTGAGAGAAATGAACAGACATCCAGAACTGTAGTGCCACAACTAGACTTCAGGAACATTTTTTCAATATAGATGCAAGGTCAGCACTGTTCCATCCCCAAAACACCATCAGAATAGCTAATAAGAAAAATGAGCAGTAATAAGTAAATCAGTAAATAAGTACTTAATAAATAAGTAAATCAGAATGCCTTACAAAATCTACCATGAAAATAGCAGAGTATTACCAACAAAAACCCCAATAGCTCTACAACAGTCACAGAACAAAGCAACTCTTATTAAGGACAGTGTTTGTAAAGTTAAACACAAACATCATTGCCACAAAAACTGATGAGCATTAAGCAGGCTACTGCTTCCCCAGCACTCCACAAGGGCTGCATACACAAGCCTCCCTAGAAGTGGGGTCTGTGCAATTTCCAGAACCTAACCTGGCCAGTTTTCTTGGATTTCTGCGTAACATCAGACAGTCCTGGTGAAACTTGCCCCAATTTGCACATCAAGAATTGAGTAAAGCCGTTTACATGATGAATGCATTTTGAATAGATTAAATTCACTTCTGCAGGGTGCTGAGGACAATTCTCCCGTGTAGGTGGGGGCATTTGGCTGCCTGGGCATAAAGCCAACCTGCAGACAGCACAGCTGGTGGCCCTGAGAGAAGGCTGCAGCAGCCCCTGCCCACCCTTTGCCAGGACCCTTCCTTCCAGCTCAGCCTCTCGCCCTCGGTCCCTGCTGGAGCTGTGTCCCCACTGTCGCAGCCCTGCTGGGACCCGGCCAGGCACCTCCTGACCCATCCCGGGGCTGACCTGGCCGCCAGCCCCCGAGGGCTCCCAGACCTGCCTCCCCAGCAGGCCACCAACCCGGCCTGGCCGCCAGCCCCCGAGGGCTCCCAGACCTGCCTCCCCAGCAGGCCACCAACCCGGCCTGGCCGCCAGCCCCCGGCCTGAGCTGCTCCGCACTGCCGAGCTGCCCTCAGCTTCAGCCTCACCTGCTCTTTCCAAGCCACCTGCTGCACTGCTGCTCCCTGGCAGAGCACCTGGACCTGACTGGCCCTTTCCAGAGCCAGCACCTGCTACATCTTAGCAATGCTTTCCAGCTCCAAAGTGCCATTATTGGACTAATTAACCACATACACACAGAGATGGAGAAAGGGAAACTGAATCCAGCTTTGTACCCAGTCCCTGCTGTGACTCAAGGAATTACCTTTTGTACTTGCATTTGTTTTGATTATTTCTCCTTTTTTTAAACTTACTTATACTTGATACTCCACACAACACACATTTATCTTTTTTCTCCAGAGCTATTACACTGGAAAAAAGGAAAGCTTCACTAGAAAGCAGATTCCTGCAAAAACTTCCTTCACTTTTATTTTCCCTGATTATGTCTACTGCTACCAATATATTTACTTCTATTTTCTCTGACTCTACAAAGAAGGAAGTTTCTTTTGGTAATCCCTGTATGAAATAGTTTGACAGGATTGCCTCCTTCCTAGATAAACCTTCAGGCTGAAGTACTGGATAGCACCTTCTTCACCATCTTAGTTTCTCCTGAAATGCAAATCTTCCCAAGTAAGAGGGAAAGTAAGCAATGGCTGAGGGCAAAGCCGTCTTGTACAAGTGCAAATCTCAAAGAACTCTGATTACTGGTAACTAGCATCTCTTGATCTCCACTTGATGCACCACACAGGCACTCACAGGCCATGGATCCCAGCAGCTGTCCTCAGGTTATGCAACTTTATGACAGCTTATCACACAGTCCTTCACTAAAACCAGTTACTGTAGATCTCTCCTGCCAAGTGTGAGAGCAGCTCTAACATCCTTCACGAAGGCAAGGGTGAAGCTTGATTAGAGAACCCTCCAGGAAGTCTTCTGAGACAGTCACCAGTCTATTCACCAGGCTACTGACTGCAGGCTCAGGTATTTGCCTAGGACAAGCAGTGGCTACTGGCCAGCCCAGGAGCAGAAGAGCTATCACCTGGCCTGTTCTAACGGGTCAGGTCTCCCACAGCAAAATTGCTTTTCTTAAAGATTGTTCCTTGGATGTCAAAACAAATTTCTCACGTGGGTCTAGAAATAAGACCCTTATTAAGGTTCCGCTAGCAGGATCCCAGGATGGCATGTCATGTTCCACTCGTTAGATCTTCTAAGATGTCCTGAATGCAGATAGGTATTGAAAGACCTTGTTTCTCAGCATCCGACACATCTGTGCAAAGATACTGGAAGCAGGAGGAACCTGGCTTGTAAGGTAGCAACAAGGCTACGAGAATTTCACAGCCAATGCCAATTCCACGTGGCAACTGGATATCTGATGTTGTTACAAAATGTGCCATCTAAGAATGGTCCCTAAGAAGAATAAACACCAATAGAGGGGAAAAAAAGATAAAGTGATGAATCATGTATGACTTACTGGTGTGTACTCAGCTACCTGGAAAAAATCCTTCATGGTCAAAAAAAACCTGGAAACCACTGATGTTTGATTATGAAACCCAGGCCAACCCACTGCCCCAAAATGAAGTTGCTGGCATTACCAGGAAATTATGTGTGATTTATGACTGAAAACAAATGAAAAATGGATGTTTCTTTGTCACAAATGGTAGACAAATGCCGTCATGTAGTCTTAAGAAATGGCTGCAGAATTCCAGTATTCTGAGATTTAAGCAGTCTGAAGCTATCAAATATGGACTGATAAGGATATGTGTGATACAGTTTCCATGAGAATTTGAAAAAAAACCCAAACAACTCCACAGTCAAACAGCAAAGTAAAAATGCAGAATCCATATAACAAGCCATATTGGCTTCAATGCCCTACTGACTGCATCCAGTGAAGCCTGAAGAAGGGATGACAGTTCACGTTGGAAGAGGTGGTGGATAATTACGGACAATACACAATGAAAACACATCACCCTAGATTTTGAAAATCAAAACTGCTTCAGGAAAGAATAGTATTAATTAATTACAGCATTCATACATTTTTACTCTTTAACAGAGCCTAGAAGACTCTACTGGTGTCTGAAGGAGTTGAACAGTGTTTGTTCCAGTTCAGAGGAGCAAAAAATCAAGGCCTTTGTCGTAAGGCAAACCATACTGGTCAGTGGATCTGGCACTTGAATATATTCTTCCTGTTACAGTAGGAGGAACAAACTATCAACGAGTTGTAAAAACTACACTGAGATGCTAGGTTTGAATGGAGACACAGACTGAGCTCTGGGTGGGGGGGCCCAAGAGAGACAAGAGGCTGCGAATTGCCAACTCTGGGATGACAAAGGACACCAAGATTGGTGGCCAGGTGAATGGATACTGAGAGACACAGCAGGAACCTATTAATAACAAAGGAGATGAAGTTTGGTGACATCAGCAAGGAGGATGGACAAGGAGAGGGCACTGGAGGAGAAGCTTTCTGCACTGGGACTGTGAAGGCACAAAGCCTTGGCTGGGGCTCCGTGCTCAGCGGCACCAGCTGGAGCTGTTCCTATGTTACTGTGCCAGGAATAAACAGCTTTAAGGACACGCGAGGCCCTGCTCTGGGCAACCCCGGGTGGAAGTGGCAGAGAAACTCGGTCTGGCCATGTGAGGGGCTGTGCTGGGCGTCCAGCGGGGCCTGCCGGGTCAGGGGGCCACCTGCCCTGAAGGGGCTCTGGTCCCAGCTCTGCAAGGGTGGCCTTGGGAGAGCTCCTGCCAGAGCCTCGGGAATGGGCGTGCTGGAAGTTTCACTAATGGGGCGGCTGGGGAAGGACCACACTGCCCATTGCGCTGAAACACCTGCCATGGTTTTAAGACAGCACTGCAGCATAAATAAGTTTTTCTTTATTCCTTGATAAACAAAACCAAACGTTCCTTTCTTCTTAAAATATATGTAGAGAGCTTGTTGAAATCAAGTAAAATTAAAAGCAAAACCAACCAAACAAATAAAAAAGCAAATAAAACCCCCACCACAGAAAACTCCATGCAAACAGTGCCAGATGAGAACAAATCTCAGGCAAAACCGAAAAGCATATTCAACACAGACAAATTTTAACCTCTTAGAAATGCAAGTTATATACATTTCAAGTTTCTCAGACTCCCACCCACTTAGCAACATTCAGTTTATACTCCTTCAATTAGCTCGAAAGCATAATCATCTGCCTTCAGTCATAGCAAATATCGTATAACAACACAAAGAGACAAAAGGTAAGCAAAAAACTTTTGCACAAGAATATATACAGATTTCCAGTAACTCATCTGTGACTGTCTTATAAAGCAGCTTTCTACAATGGAAATTATTTCCAATTTTGCTTATTTGCATACCAACTAAGTCAGGTAAGTGTTTCCCAAAATCCGGAATTGACTTCTCATAGCTAAATAACAACACAAAGGCCTAATCATCGGACTTCAAAAACAAGCTTCTCTTGAACCATAAACTACACTTCATGACTGAAAGGCAAAATTAAACAAACCAGAAAAAGTTTATTAACCCAGTTTTTATTAGTGGTAAATAAAAATCCTTGGCTTTCAGCTTTATCTGCTCCAGCGATGGTGGCACAGCACAGTGAGGGAAAAAGAGGAAGTCCTTTTGAAAGGAACACAGAGACAGACTGACAGCCAAGTCAGGGAGGAACACTACTGTTCACTGCTATGAAATCTTACGAGATTTTACTTAGTCAACACAGCTGAGTACCTGAAAGATTAGTAAGGATTCTTTTTCTGCTTATTTTGCACGCAAGAGTTTCGTCTTTTATTTATATTCCTCCTTCTCTACTGATGCACTGACTTGATGAAGCCTTTAAGGTTAATAAAACAAACATAAATGCATGAAGCCAAATATTATGAGATTAAGCAGCAATACCACAATTAGTTACAAACATCTAATTCAAACAGGAGGTGGAAAAACATTAGGAACAGGGATAATATCTAAATACATTTCCTCCAAACTTACCCCAACCCTGGCCATCTCTTGTTTTTTTTTCAAAGAGTAAAATTAGGAATCAACTAGATTTAGATAAATTTTGCTCTGAGTATTATCATCCTGGTTTCAACCACATGCACAGTATCCTATTCATAATGATTTGGTTTTTTTCCTTGCAAATTTCTGCTCTCTCTACCGTGCCCAGCTTCATTCAAGACTCTACAGCTACCCTATCTTCAGCCTCACCTATTGGTCATATTCATACTCATTCTTATCTTAGCCTTTTACTTTTATTGGAGACTGTGGGCCTGCCCACAGTCAGTTCACACAGATTACCAGAGAGGTCACAAGGCTACACTGCTATCTAAAAGTCACCTTCTCCTGTATTAGATTTTGGATTTTGTGCCATATGCTACATGTCCATGTGCCAACCAGTGATCAAAAGAGGTGAATCAGCTCCTTAAGTACATTATACAGACAAAACCTTTTTTTTTCCATAACAATTTCTGGTGTAAAAAACTAACGTTGTTTTAAATTTCTACCAATAAAAATACTACATTTTAGAATACACCTGTGCAGAATTTAATTCCAGAAGTCACTGAAGGAGCTCCTCCTTTACCCCATGCATACTTTCAAGAAGGCCACGCACTGTTGTTACTGACAGTACTCACTGCTTTTCTCCAGTGCTGCTGATGCACAGCTCACCAAAACAGATAAGGAAAGAGCATCCAAGGAAATCATGTCCAGTTGATAAGCACGTGTGACTAACCAGTACTACCAGCCTTACAATACATCCACTTCTTTGGGGCCATTCTCATGCCTGGTCCACACTAGGTTTTGTCCTAGTGTGCTTGGTTTTAATAACATAATTGGCTCTTTAAAGAAAAGTCACCACTGTACATGAAACAAACAATAAGAAGCTACGCATCACATAAAGATTAAAGATCTTTAATAAAAAAAGATGATGAGTGGGGCATTAAGTTAAGCTATTAAATAAATAGAAAGCAAGTTTAAAGCTCATCAGTGGCAGAGCTGTTAAAAAAAAAGAGGGAAAAATTACATGAAAGCTTTTTTAGAAATTCAGAGTATGCCTAATTTGTCTCCTTGTAAAATGAAAGGTCATTATTTACCTTTTTGCTCCATCATAGCTGAGGTGGAATTCAAAACGTACATAATTTTGCTGATAAATTAAAATGTCCTCATTCCCCAAGTGACAGGAACTTCAGCTACACCAAAGAAAGCAATGTTTTGCAAAAATCAAACTGCGCCTTCACATAAAATCTGCAAAAGCATTCTAGAAGACAACACTCACTTGGCAGGGAACAAGAGTCTAGTTCCTATTTCCAAATCTATCTTGTGAACAAGAAAGCCCAGCTACCCCTACACGCAAGTGAGAGGCCCAATATTAGAGTGTTACGCCCCATTTCATCCAGTATCAACCAAGAGAAATGGCAGGCCCTTGCTTAGCACTACCCTCACAATATTATTTTATAGCTTGTTCGTTGTGTTAGATCTCTGAAAGATGCACGTGTCAATTTCCACACTTCCAGGCCAAGAAAAAACATTATCCAAGTGTCTCATTTTCTTAGGAACTGCTCTCAACTACAATAAACAAATACATGTCTATCATTGGTAGAAGAGAAAATCCTATTACAATAAGAGTTCAGCCATAGAGAAGAGATCAGTGCTTTGGATTTCTAGTACACAGAGCTGACTGCACTCTAAAGCTCATAAATTCAGATATCCTACAGTGCTAGTATGCCCATTTCAGCAAGGTGGATGCCCCAGTGAAATGCAAGATGACTAAATTTTTCTTTACATATTTTGCAGACACAAGCTCTACTGGCTATGTTAAAAACCCAGTAAGCATTACTGTAAAAGTTGTAGCTGCAGAGAGATATCAAATGGATTTCCTGACTTGCAATTGCCTTTTAAATCACCTTCAGTGCAGCAGCAAGCCTGCGAGAAAATGCTTAGCAGAAGCACAAACTTTGAAGAAGCCATACCAACAGAATGTCAGGGTTGGCAGTGAAAAGCAGGGTAGTCAAAAGCAACAACCAGGAACTAATTTCAACAGCTTTCCCAAGACATGTCAAACAAGGAAAGACAAAAAAAATTGTCACTGGGCAGAGAGAGCTCTTTTCAGACAGATCAGTTTCTGAAGAGAGGTTCTGGAAGAATCCCAAAGTTGTCATTAAAACCAAAAAGCCCCACTTCTTACACGAACTGTTAAGCCTTAGGCTAGGAACAATTTTCAAAGCAGTGACAGAGTCTGCTTTATTTTGCATCATTATGAATAGATAAAAATTTTTGGTGACGTTAATGAGCAATATAAGCTGGAGAACAGGCTTTCCTTCAGTGCTCAGACACACAAAATCAGAAAGTCATATGCAATGAGAAGTCATTCAAGCTCTCCTTTATTTAGAACAAGTGTTTATATTCAGTTGTGTCTGTAAGGGAGGGGTACAGACAATGGTCTCCACAGTATCCCCTACAGATCTTATCCAAACTCAATCAAAACTTGCCTGAAAAATCTGCCCAGTCTGGGAGGTGTGTCCCATGATGAGAGATGCAGTGCTGAAATGTAACTGGAGGGACTCTGGGGTGGAAGAAACCTGCCTCTGATGATCATCAGGGGGTACGATGAAACAAAGAGGTACCCTTACACAGCTGCATCCATAGGGAAAATACTGAAGGTTGGTCATCAGACAACCCCTTCGGCGTCTCTGCTACATATGGAATATGTAGAAATACAGTGTGCAGCACAAGTCAAAAACTTGTCTTTGTAACAAAGCAAACTTCTCTTACCTATTAGTATGACCACTGGCACATCCCCGGGGGTAACCTGGAACAGTTCTAAAAAAGGCCTCCCTTTTAAACAGATTCATTATAAAAGGCTAAGTGGCATCATCCACTCAATGGTATGGATTAAAATATAATAGGAAGAGTTCAATGTAAATGAGAAGATACAGGAAAGCCATTTGAAATACTTTCATGTATCTTATGAATGACTCTTTCTGCTGTTTTAACCTGCTAATGTACAGTTCTTAACAAACACTTTTGCAAGCAACACAATAAAGTATCCATTTGGGAACAATTTAAACTTCTGGATGAACGCTGATCACTCGAGACAGATTGAAAAGATGAATTCCCTAATCCTTTATTACTAAAACTAGATGAAATATTAATTTAAATCTGTTTTTTAAATGAAGGTTTTAGTCAATTTTTAGTCCATCTTCTTAAAAAAATGTAATCGTGAGATGCAAGCAATTAGAGATATTCTAACAATATAATGTAAATGTCATTCTAGGGATATAATACGATAAGAGAACAGAAAACCAGGCAATTTTAGCTATATTCATGGGGCTTTCCTCTTTTCTGACTGACATTTACAGACTTGATCTTTAACATCTCTTAAGGAAAACAATAGTTTTGATAATAATTAAGTGAATGTATTCATTTTGCAGATAATATATCACTATAAAAACTACAATTTTTCCATATCTTAATAGGAATTTTAGCCACACCCAGAATCAGCAGCAGTATGAGTAGAGTGTTTCATCAGTAATATATCAGATGCTGACAAGAAAGCCTGATAGTGATTGGTTTAGGAGCTATTTTAAGTCTTATAAATTATCTTCATTAAGCACAAAACATGGTAGCAATTTTATTTTATTTAATATCAGCATTTTTATCAGACTGTTTCTCAAAAAAAAAAAAAAATTAAATTCCAAATACCATTCATTAGTTATTCTTAAATGCAATCCACATTGCATTCAGGAAACCAAAGTGGGGATTTTCTTTGAAACCCCTCTCCATAAGGGAGGTACCCCAACCGAAGAACTCGGCAAGAGCATCGGCGTGGCGCAATCACGCACTGACCCCTAGTGAAGGCCCGCAGCTCCCGAATCCCGCTGCTCACAAACCCTCACCGCCACGCTCAACGCCGGCCAGATTCTTCTAATACACTGCTCCCCCTCTTCCAATGAGGGGGACACAAGGATGGGCGGCGTTCCTTGCAGGACACGGGGTATCCGACCAGCTCAGAATGGCTCGGTGGCCCTGCGAGGGAGGCCCTGCTCGGTTTGATTTTTCACACATAATGGCAGCCCAGTGCCAGCGCTCACCGTGGCGGTGAGAACAAGCAGGCAGAGGAGTTCTTCGAGAGGAGATGGATTTCGCAAACCCCCAACTCCACTGCCGGGAGTCAGCTGGCTCCACACACAGCACAATTGTTTTCTTTCCATTATGCAGCAGATGGTGCTGGAGATGATCTGAAAAGCCCTTAAACGTGAACGGCACATGCAGAGAAACAGTGGAGACTGCAACCAGAGGATTTATAGCCGAGCACAATCTGGGGTCAGTGATTATGTCATCACATTGTCACTCCTAATGTGTTTCAGCAGAGATGCAGAAGCTAGCTGTTCGATCCATTCATTGAGCTCCATGCAGAATCACCAGCCTCACATCCTCACCAGAAACAACAGAGAATTCCTGACATCCTTACTCAACTCCCCTTATTCTTTAATTGCACTTAAGGGATCCCTTTTCCCAAACTTTTTGCATTTCTTCAGCCAAAAACTCAAGGTAGAAATTATCTGTTATCTTCAATTCTCATGGAGTACTGGACAAATTATTCATACTTCAGTAAACTGTACTGCCTAGTATTATGAGAAAAGCCAGAAAAACAAATGCCAATATAAGGTTTCAAGCTCTTACAAGAGGTTGTCTTAAAAGGCAGGGGAGGAGGGGCAATGCAATACACTGCCAGATGTTATCCATCACTGTAAATCCTTCCAGACCCATGTTCAAAATTTCAGTTTTCACAGCTTGAGTTTCTTTAATTTCCAAGCAGAATGTTCCAGAATCACATACAACCTTATTAATTATTTACCTCTGCAGCCTGAAAGCATTTTTCCAATGTTAGCTATGAATTTACTTTGGTGGAAGTTAGCTGGAAGAAAAACTTTAAATTAGTAATTTCAAAACTTCTAGCTTCATTTGAAAAAAAAAAAAAAAAATGCATATCCAGGGTACTCATGCTTGGCTCTGGGTGCTAGGCTGAATTTCTCCCTCATGTATATGCAAGTTATTTTGTTAGAGCTATAACATACACAGGTGATGGCAGTAGTGAAAAGTCTTTAACAAATGGATATTTGGATGAAGTTATTAATAAGTACTAGGTTGCTCTTTCCTGTATGGTCCTTCTCCAGCAGAACTGCTTTGTCTTTGCATGAGTAGCTCCAGTTGTAGAGGTCAAAGTGGTGGTTTTTTTTTTCCTTTTCATGATTCCACAATAGTACCACATCTGTGTATGGTGACAGTGGCAGGGGAAACAGAGCTCTCCCAGCCCAAACCACAAAGACCAGCACGCCACAGGCAACTGCCTTTACTTTCCAAATTTAATACACCTCTCAATTACCTATCACAAGTCATGAAGATAAATTTCTTAGACGTACTATTCAGAGGCTTTCACAACAATAATTTATCTAGTTTACCTGTGCCGTTTGTTTCAGCAACTGTGTCATTCCTATTTTCTTTTTACAGCAGCAAAGCAAAACAACCCAAACTAAACAGTGGGGTTATGGTGGGAACAGGACACATCTGAATAACTGGCTTCTTATTTTGGAATGAGTGCTCAGGAGAAACAATAACACAAAAAACCTATCTAACTCTGAAGAAATAACCCAAGCAGAGTTACTCTACCACAGCTTTTCCTAAAGTTATTTGGCTCAGCATACACCCCGAACATCCCACACCACTTGTGCTCATCTGAGATGCTGAGAAACACACACTGAAAAACACACAAAATTATTGCCACTGTTAATAAATTTTAGTTTGCGAATCGGGTGCAGCATTTTGAGATTCTTCACTTAAAAAAATCTAGTGTAAGTCTGTCAGAGAAGTAAATATTTTATGAATGCATCTTGGAAACAAGTTCAAGCCAAAGTAAACATTAGCAGAAGCATGGCAAATCCTGAGCAACTAAACTCTCATTACTTTTTATAAGCATATACAAGATTCACAAACACATAAATATTTCTAGGTATATACAGTGTTCTACTGCTTGTTGAGACTCTGTCTGGAAGATAACTTTTTTTTCCATGCTATCACAGTTAGGCTTCACAATTTTTTCATAATTTCTTATACCATGTTAAAAATGAGAACAGGTAACTGTATTCATGTCAAACAGGAATTCACATTTAGGTGTAAACATAGGGGCAAAACACAAATGATTAAAGGGAGGAACCTGAGGGGAAAGAGCAGAGTGCCTGATCAGCTTTCAATGATCAAAATTTGTTCTGTAATAAAGAATATTTATACCCACTTAAACCAGTATCCTGCTTTGCAGCTCAAAAATCCTTGTTGCCATGGGAACTGCAAAAGAAGCCGGTTGTGACATAGCAGGGCTACAACAGACACAAGTCTGCTGTCAAATGACCAACAGCCTATGGTTTGGTATTAAAAATGCCTGAATATTTTCAACCTGAAAACAAAATGCTACCTCAAATCTTACTACCAAATCCTCCTGCCTCAAATATCTTGCAAATTTTCATTAAAATCTGACCATATATATAGACACTGTTTATACAAAATGAGGTAAATCTGTATTTCATATCTACTACATCCAGTGCAAAAATACCTACTCCCATATGTGTCTTTTCCAGATATATTTGGTACAAAGCATATATTAGTGATTTACATTACTGTACCTTGTGTAGAGGGACTGAGCAAACAGATCTCAAAAAGCCAGAAGAGACAAAAGACTAAAACACACGCACACAAAAAATACTGCACATATAAAGGAAGATTTCTAATGCAGTTATATAAAACAGTATTTCAAGGGTATAAATGCAATTTGCCCTTTGTATCTGTTCTCACCAGGTAACAAAAAACAGTGCTTGATTACTAAAATAGAACATCATGCCTTTTGAGAAGGCTGTTGTCACTTCAAAGCAAAGTGAAGAAGCAGTGTCAAACCCAGAGTCATGCAGTTCCCACTTGAACACAAACAGTTTGCAGAAGTGTGAATAAAAAAAAAAACCCAACAGGCTGATCAAAGGATCCATGTAATAACATGGAATTCATACTTTCAAACATAACCCTTTCAGCACCCCAGTATAATCTTATCAAGACACTAGATTTGTTTTCCTGTCGAATACATGTATGATACAAAACGTCTTGAGAACACCACATGATAAGAACTGCATTGAAATGACGTGACCTTTAGGTCACATATGCTGATGTGTGACACAACAATGAAGTTGGGGAGAACCCTGAAGAAAACAGTTTTGTAAAACCATTACCTGCAAAAAATGCATTTCTATTTCAAAGCAGTCTCATATATGTTTAAATTACCTTTTAACATTATAACTACTTAAGTATCAGATTATGACTAATTTAAAAAGAATCCTAGGAAACTACGTACAAGTCTTATCTGCAGGCTGGCTTGTGGTTCCAGATTGCTTTGCAGAACCATTAATTAGGAAATAAAATCTTTTTTATCTGTTCTAACAACACTTGCTTATCAGACAGCACATTATACAGAATGCATTATCACTGAAACCAATTAGTTTGGATTACCTTCACTTCATCCCCCTCCCTGGAGGGCAGAGAAGAGCAGCTATCTCCATTTTGGCCATGCCCACTCTCCTTTTTGACCGAGCCTGCACCCTCTGGCACAGAATTGCACAGGTCTTGCAAAATGCTTGGACTACTCATCAAGTCACCGAGAATACTGGGAGTCATGGAAGGCGTTCCCAAGGGACAGGGTAGTTGCCTGGGAAATGGGAAATGCAACAAGCTTTTCTTTTTTACCCGTCAAAGCCACAGAGCAAACAGGATGAAGGACAGGGAGAGCAGTGACATCTGCATCTTCATTAAGGTCTGCAAAAGTAAACTGGCCTCAAGAAGTCAAGGAATTTACAACAAAGTGACCCAAGTTCAGTGAAAAAACCTTTAAAATGTAAAATTTTACTTTCAGAATGGGGTGGCATTATTCATTTGACAGGTTTTTAGAATTAGCAAAAATATAGGCTTCCTTAAATGGATCGTGGGGCAAGAAAGTAATTAATAGAGTACAGCGATGCGTACTAGAAACGGCAAAAAACAAAGGAAAAATAATAAATCCTGTAAATCATTTTACATGCACGTATCAGTCCTTCACTTAACACTGCATCTATCTGACGAGTCCTTTTTCCAGTGACACAAATGCTCTATTTTTCTCAGATTCATACACACATTAGGAAGATGTCCTCACTGCCAGAGACATCTGTGAGAGACTGCAAACACTGATGTCTAGAGACACTCGGGAGCGTGTGAGGGGCCAGGGGCAGGCCAGGCTGGCCCTGCTGAGGCAGCGTCCTGCTGCACACCCCCAGCCCTGCTGGGGCTGCCAATTGCTGGCACAGTGATCCACACCCCACCCCTGGAGCCCCTAACTCAGCTCCTAAGTGGCCAAATGACCAAAAGTCTCATCTGGGGGGGAAGGACCTAGGAAGGCCAAGAGGTATTTTAGGCCAAACACAAAGTAATCAGATGTCTTGACCCTACTTCCTCTTGGAATTTTTTATCTGAATACCACTGGAATCCAGGAGTTCATACTGATAGGTGTCCTTTTCCATATCTTTTCTCCCTATCTTCTTCTCATTCCCACTTTTTAGAATTTTTTAGAATTTAAAACTGAACTGGCTTAGAGCTTGCTAAGTTGAATGGGCCAAGTTAGTGCTTGGAGAAGTGTTTTATGTTGATTGAATGCTGCATAAAACACTTTTCAAAGATTATTTGATTTTCTAAAGTTGCCAATAAAGTTCCTTTTGTTGATTTGATCTCTTGAGAGTACCTGGTCAGTATTTCTCCTGTGGGTCTAACTTAGAGTATATGAACAACTGTAAACCCTTTTCAATGGCTCCTTGAGCGAGTTGCTTGGGGCCTTTACAGCACCCAAACCTTATTCTCTGGCTCAGCATTTCTGTAGTGTGCCGGGTTTGCCTGGGAGAGAGTTAAATTTCTTCACAGCAGCAGCTATGGTGCTGTGTTTTGGGTTTGTGCTGGACACGTTGCTGGTAATTCCGGGATGTTTTTGTCATTGCTGAGCAGTGCTCACACACAGTCAAGGCATTTCCTGCACCTCACAAGGCCCTACCAGAGAGGAGAATGGGGGTGCACAAGGAGCTGGGAGGGGGCACAGCCAGGACAGCTGCCCCCAGCTGACCACAGGCATATCCCACACCATAGGGTGTCTTGCTCAGCATACAAACCTGGGGGAAGAAGCAGAAAGGGAGGATGTTTGGAGTGACCGTGTTTGCCTTCCCAAGTCAGCGCCATGTGTGGTGGAGCCTCGGCTGTCCTGGAGATGGCTGAACACCGGCCTGCCCATGGGAACGGGAGGATGGATGCCTTGTGTGGCTTTGCTTGTGTGCACAGCTCTTCCTTTACCCACTGAACTGCCTTCACCTCAACCCACCAGTTTTCTCACTTTTACCCTTATGACTGTCTCCCCTGTCCCGCTGCTGGAGTGAGTGAAGAGCTGTGCAGCATTTAGTTGCCAACTGGGGTTAAACCAAAACCATCAGTCACCATCAAGCACCTGCAGAAGATTCTCCTACAGAAAGTAAACCCAACCACGGCTCAGCCCCACTCACCCCCCTTCACTTTGAACAAACAGACTGATGTAGTACATGCGTGCAGTAACATCTGTCTGTGGTTAAAGCAAGCTGTGCTACCAGTGTGACAAGTGCCAAACAAGGCTGTCTGCTGATCTGCAGCGTCTCTACAAGGCCATTTGTTTCCAAAATACAACAATTTACAATAGCGAACGTGTGTGGTAACACACGTTACAACCTCCTGCAGTTGCTTATTGCTTATTCCCTCCACAGCCGTTGGGATGCAATCACAAAGACAGGAAATAATTGTAAATTGTCATTAGAACAAGCTCACAGAAACAAAAATCTAAACACTAAGACACAAGGCCTATCACAAAGATAAATTCACAGCAAGGTAACAGTGCATGCTGCAAACACTTTTCAGACTATTACACCAGTAAGGGACCCCGCAGAGTAAAGAAATCAGTCTACATTCAAGTGCTTCATATTCCATATAGATACCTAACTCAAAATACAAACACATTTCCCAAGGTTCAACCAAACTTCTACCACGTATTGAAAAAAGTCATATTTATTTCATAATAAAAGCTAAATAGACCTAAAAAGTTTTATTATGTGTAAGAACACTTGAAAGCAGTTTGCAGTCATAAACTATCCACGTTTTCTCATTTTGCTACACTTAACTGAATTCTCTAAAACAAATTATTATGAGATTTTTAGTGACTAGTGAGGGATGTTGCTGAGCCAACCTAAACTACTGTTCAAACAATAAACACGAAAGTAACATTTTGAAACAACAGACACAGATAAGAACAGGCATACAATAAGGGCAGACCTTTCCTTATAGTAAATTTTGAAAATGTATATTTTAGAGATTATTTTAGACTGCTAGCCTCTGATAAGACTAAAAAGCACGTGTAACTTATTCTGGAATCACCCTAGGGTATGTCACTCCAGCACTTTTGCCCTTGGGTCTTTATGTACATTGCCACTTTTCAGGGTAAACACACTGAAATTTACAAATCCCTTAAGAGCTTTGCTTTTTCCACAAACACTACGCAAAAATCCATTCTCCAACTTACACGCTGATAAAGAAAGGGTGACTAATGCGGATGTGAAATCTTTTGTGGCAGACTTTTGTTAGCAATCTTTGCCCAGTAAAACATATCCTCATTCAGAACACCGCAATAAATATATGGCGGGTATAATTACCCATTGAGCGTGAAAGAACATGGGAAACTGAGCATGTTTGGCAGCCCGAAGCAATCTGTTCATTATTTAGCTCTACTAGCCTGGGTCAGCCACTGCTTCTCATCTGTCTTTCTGTCTACTTACAGCAGAAGATGTTGTAGACAAAGAATGGACCGGAGGTATCTCGTTGCTCCAGACTTAGCCGTGCTGAGCGGATACAGAACACAGTTCCTCACACAGGACTAGCACAGTCTCGCAGCACCACGGGATCTGTGCAGAACCACAGACTACACAGAATCCCCCCCCTCCCCCGAGCCGTTTCCCATTTATTCCGCTCCGCCGGG
>VWZN01012817.1:71907-112570 GCA_013396955.1 Regulus satrapa | reverse complement strand
CCGCCCTCCATCGCCGGCAGAGAGCGCGGCGAGCAGCGCTTTCCCAGCTCCGGGGCGGGGTGAGCTCGGGCGGCTCCCGCGGGCCGCTCCGCCCTGCCCCGGGGAGCTGCTCGGCCCCCGCCTGCCGTGCCCCCGAGCGCTCCCTCCGAGCCCCCCGCTCAGCCGCGGGGGAAGCTGTAGGGACACGGCTGAGCACCGCCGGTGTCCCGCGTGCCTGCCACAGGTGTTTCCAGTACAGCTACCGGCTTGTGTGACAAAACAAACAAAGGAAGGGGGGACCCAAGCAAAGCCACGGCTACTTGTTGTTTGAGGCATTTAATAATTTGTTTCTTTGTGCTAGTCTTCTGAATAAAGCAGAAAGCCCTCTCAGAAACATACTGATTATTCCCAGTCTAAGTCAGAATAGCATATATTATTATAATATATAATATGTACCTTATTTTTTTTTCAAGACCTTTCCCTCCACCAAACCAACCAAATCAACATGAAACTTGTCCTTTACGCTTTTGGGATTTTGGATTTTTTTTGGATTTTTTTTTGATTTGCACATCTCTCCCGACCTTACACCCTGCCCTGATAATTGTTTTTTTACAGCCGAGATGAAAAACTTCTGAAAAACTGCAGCCCAAGAGCTTCCTACATGAGAGTAGCAATACTCATTTTTAGAGTAAAGAACCTCAACAGACCATCAGTGGTTAAAAATTGTGGAGAGAATGGACAAAGGCACGCACAATCGTCCTGCTCCACTTGGAAATATTTCTCCTGGGGTGCAAACCCAAAGCTCAGAGTTCCACATCCACACAGATCCCTGGTTTTCCCAATACTCTTCAGAGGATCAGATGTAGAGTGCATATCTACACATCTATGATGATTATTAGAGTTTGTGCTTTTAATTTGTTCAGTGTAACCTTCAGGGCATCACTTCAAATTTACAACAGGGAAAAGTTCTTTTTAGGAATAGCACTCAAATATCATTGCAACCTAAAAATTTGGCTGTCACGTCTTGGCACAAAATAATAAATTATACTTAGAAAATAATGAGATTTTAATTTTTCTTTGTAACACAAAGATAATTCTTCACTTCAAATGTAAAATAGAATTGAAATTATACATACACTGCAGCCTTGGTAGCTAGAGACTTTCTTTAATAGCTGTTTTTCTAGTTGCCTCACAATACCTGATATGAAAAAGGGATTGAAGCATCATGAGCTCTTAGATGTTATCCTACTAGGATCCTAAATAGGATTAATAACCTTAAGAGTGTAAGTACAAATCATGTTTAAGATCTTTCAGAAATCATATGGCTTAATTTTTTTTTTTTTACTTTTCACAAATCTCTTTCTAACACTTTATATATTCATATTTTATTTTCATAGCACCTCTTGATATCTAATAGTTTTTAGTGGCAAAAAACCCCCAAAATTATTATGAGGGGCTGTTGATTGGAGACAGAAATGACACAGGACTCACTGAGGGACATCTGACAAAAAATGAAGACAAAACCATTAAATACAATAAAAAATGAAGTCTTTATTCTTTTGGCTCAACTGTAATGTGGTTTACTGTTCTTTATGGTAATAGCATTTTCCTGCATGCAGTTCACCGACACACAAGTCAATATTTTTGTAAAAGGAGGAGTCAACATCGAATTTTTGCTTGTGTAAGAAACACAAAATGTCCTGATGTGATCAATTATACAAGTTTGCTATTTAATTCCTGTGGAAAAAAACAAAAACCATTGTGGATCCCATATTATATTTAGAACAGTTCTAGTGCAGCATGAATCAACAAGAAGAATAGTCTATGTAAACAAACACTGGTAAAGATTTCATGAATAAAAAGACTACCTTGAAATTTCTGATGCAGGCAGTGCTAGAATTTTAAACAAATCCTCCCCACCACATTTCGATTACAAGTTATATCTATTTGGAAGCAAGTGCATTTTGGACTCAGTTTGAAACTTATTTCACATTAAAATGTGTGCAAAAATACAGTACTAATAAAAAAGCAGAAACCTAAAGCTACCCCATTCTTTCCTTTGTTTCTTATTTTGTGAAGTTCTTGAATTAAAAAGTGCTATGGATAGAAAGTAATAAAAGTGACAGTAACATCAACCTGAAGATACTTCTCATTTCTTATTTTATGTACAAAATGCTGAAAAATAAAATAAAATGGTATTTTTTACAGTATTTATATTTTCTTAGAAAATTCTATCCATGTAGTTTTTCAACAGATTAGGCAGTTCGCAACATATCCTGTACAGTCTGACTATGCACCGTACAGTAGTCACTTAAAATTTTAGAATGCAAAGCAAGAAGCTCTTAAATAACTGCAAACTATTGCTTGATGTTGTGAAAGAATGATGACCAATTGAACAATTTATTTCACTTAACCACTGAGCTATGGCTTCCCATATTAGACTCTTAACAGTGGAAGGAGTAAACTTACAGCAGCAAAGGCAAGATAAACATGCATCAGTGATAGCTTCCAAACTATCTATAATGGTACAGAATACTTCATATTAGCTGTTGAGAGTTTGCAAATTACACTTACTGTGGTACATATTTGATGCAATAAATATTGTGCACATGTCATTATTTGTTTGCTCAAACATGCACCACGGGATAAAATAACTATTTACATAGAGGGTACTTTTTTAATCAACACATACAATGTCAACCTTGCTGAGAGCAGAAGATGGCTAAATGATACTGCAGGGTGAAGCAGATCAACTTCATAATCCTTATATTTTGCAGGTTTTTGGTAAACTCAATTTCCCAAGGTCAGTTAAACTGTTTTCCGCAGAAGAATACTTAGAAGTGGACTCCATGTCCCTTGGTAGAAGTTTTATGCAGAGATTGTTCAACTATTGTTCAATGACTTATGAAAAAATAAAACATCTGTTCTATTATTGTAGACTCTATGGGACTTTACAGGCACATTAAGATTTGTCTGGATGAGATACTAGATGGACACTGTTATTAAGCACCTCAACATACAGAGCCACCCTGAAACATGGAAGTAGTCAGACTGCTGCTTTGTGCGACGTCATGTTTTCCCATGCATGAACTACAAGTGCAGCATGCCTTCATGCAAATCACTTCTGTCTGTACATTATAGAGAATCCGAGAGTAGAACACCTGGTCCTCATACCCCCTTCCCCAACATAAAACCCATTTACAAAAATAGTCACATATAATAGTAAACAACCTGTGAATTAAAAAATGATAAGTTCACCAACACTGATTTTTGTAAAAATATGGCAAATGTGACTGTTGAAATGCTAACAGTGGATACAATTTTTGTACTGTGTGTTTCATGTTAAACACAGAGATTCATAGGTTTGCACCTTTTTTTTTTTTTAAACTGGTCCCTACAGTCTTGTGGCCATTTTATCATCTCTTCAGCAGTGTCAGCTGGTACTAAAAACAACAACCTCCTGTCAAGATGTTACCCTGTTTTACAGAGTTGCAGTTTGATGACGAGGGGTCACTGTCTTGCTATAGGCACTGACCTTATATATATATATATATATAATTATATATATATATCTATATATGTAAAAACTGACAGTTTGGCATGTACCTCCTACAGGAGTCCTGTTGACACAAATACATACTTTTCAGGCTGTAAACAGTTTATTACAAACGGCGTTCTATGTTACTTTTTACTTTCCCTGCTGTCTTTACCTTTATCTTCTTTTTCTGATTTGTCTTTTTCATATTTATCCTTGTCAGGCTTTGTTACACTGTCATAAGAAGGTGGGGAGGTTGTGGATGGGGTCATATCTGTTTTTTCTGGAGTAGAGTTCTCATTTAGTTTATCCATAATCATATCTTCTTTCATGGGCAGATCATCTTCCTCTTTACCTTTATCCTGACTAAATATACATGATACCTTTTTGACTTTTTGCCTCAAAAGGTGACGTCTGTAAGCACGCTGAATGATGACAGCAGACACCTCCTCCTGCTTTCGTTTCAGTGTGGTTGTAATTGGTTCATAGGAGACTTTGGAAGGATTGGCTGCCATAAACCGATCTTCCATCTGTATTCTGAGGGCGTCCATCTCCCCGCTTTCCCCCAGAACACGCTTTGTGAAAGCAAACAAGATGTCAAGGCAGTGAATTCTGTCACCGCTCACCATGGGCAGATCCATTGCAATCAGCTGGACTTTGTTTGGTTTTGCTATGAGAAGAGGAGGATCTAATGAAGCTGCAAAATCTGATAATTTACTGAACTCTATGAACTGTGTTGCATCGGGATCAAACTTCTCCCAGACTTCATAGAACATCTCAAAGTCGTCCTCACTCAAGGGTTCAGCGCTTTCTTCGGTAGCAACACTGAAGTTCTCCAGAATCACAGCAATGTACATGTTCACCACTACCAGAAAGGATATGATAATGTAGCTGACAAAGAAGAAAATCCCAACGGAAGGGTTGCCACAGTCACCTTTCACTGAGCTCCCCGGATGATCTTTATGGGGGTCACAGTCTGGCTCCCCACTGTTCAGGATTGGGGCGAGCAAACCGTCCCAGCCAGCGGACGTGGTGATCTGAAACAGGCAGATCATGCTGTTGCCAAACGTTTCAAAGTTGAACATGTCATCAATCCCAACTTCCCTCTTGACATAGGCAAAGTTGGACATGCCAAATATCGCGTAGATGAACATGACCAGGAAGAGCAGCAGCCCAATGTTGAACAAGGCAGGGAGAGACATCATCAAAGCAAAGAGCAGAGTGCGGATTCCCTTCGCGCCTTTGATGAGGCGCAGGATTCGACCAATCCTGGCAAGCCGGATGACTCTGAAGAGTGTGGGAGATACAAAGTACTTCTCAATCATCTCAGCCAAAAACATACCTAGGAAAAAAAAACAAGTTAAATCAGTAAAGAGCATTATTACAATTAAAAACCATTACTAAATATATATTCTACAAGGATTGTAGAACTTTAAGAAGAGTAGGATACTTAAACAGAATCTTAGCAATTAGCCATTCAGGTGTTTTTTACAAAATATTTGTGTTTGGTATACTTTTTTAGGACAAACTGATAACTACTGTATATATATTAGCAAATGCTGAGATCAGAGAAATACCCTTCTGTTTAATTGTAACAAAAATAATCTCTGTTAATCTGAAGAAAGATCATATGCACAGTAGATTAAACTTCTATGTAATCAAGACAGGTTATTAAAAAAAAATTGTGTATTTGAAGAGCACCAAGACTTCTTAATCATATGTAAAATACCATGAACATAGGTTTCTTACTGAAATAAAACAAATTCTGAACAGAAACAAACTTATAAAAAGTTTTGTTATAATTCAGAGAAGAATAAAATAATTGAGCATTTTATTATGTGCCTCAAAGTAGAAAAATAAGTTTTTTGATACAAAAATAGCAAAAGTGATTTGCATATAAAGGAGTACTTAAAAGTTAAAATAATACAATTTTTACTCAAGTTCTTTCAAGTTTGCTGCTCTAGATAAAGCAAAGATTAGTGGAGTCATTATTTGCTACCATGTCTGCTTCAGTTCTGCTTCTCCAGTGCTCACTCTAGCTCAGGGGCAAAGCCTCTCAGGATCAAACAAAACTGAAGTAAGTAAAGGGTTTTACTCTGTTTGTCTGGGGTGCATGCATCCTACGCTCATGATAGTCCCACACAGATTTTGCTCTTGGATTTTGGATGGCTGGCCTCTTACGCTTGCAACTGTCACTGTAAGTTTATATCAAAATTGCCTTTCATGCATGTGTAGGAATCTCTGCTAATTTCAGAAAAAAAGATCTAATTTCAACCAATAAAATGTAGGAGTGTGTGGAACCTCTTGCTAAAAAACTTCTTTACCGTACTTTTCCGGTATTTTATGGATAAGAGTTTCTAGTGACAAAGTTGAACCAAAATACAGATTTTACATGCAAAAAATATTTCCATTTCCACTGAATTAGACATTTCATAAAAATGAGTTGCTCTTACCTACTATGGAGAGAATGACAACCACAAAATCAAAAATATTCCAACCTATAGTAAAGTAGTAATGACGAAGTGAAATCAATTTCAGGACAAATTCTCCAGTGAAAAGGACAATAAACACCAGGTTAATCCAATATAAAATGTTTTCCATGTCTTCACTCTGATCATCTGTTTCTACCATCATCGTGACCATGTTAAGGCAGATGAGTATCATGATACTGATATCAAATGCTTGTTTTGTTACAAAATCAAAGACCATGCCTTGGAATTTGTTCTGTTGTAGCAGAAGAAAGAGGAAAAAAAAAAGGTACTTCAGATTAATAAGGCTTTTCTTGTATCATGTTTTGTTTTTTTAGCATACAACTTAGTTCAGCCTAAGGCATAATAGAAACAATCCCATTTTTAAATAGATGTAAAAAAACCAGAAAATATTTTTATTCTTACTGCTGGTCGAGGTATAGGCTTTTGTGGTTTCTTTGAACCCAATTTCTTCATTGCATTGTAGTATTTCTTCTGTTCTTCTGTCATAAAAATGTCTTGACCTCCAAAGTAAACCCAAAAGACAAAAACTGGTTACAATCATCTTTAGTATCTTTATCTTTATCTGTCTTACTAGCTCTGTCTTATCAAGTGTCTTTATTGATTACTTATAAATAATATTAATGATCACTCTTGTTCACAGTCTCATCTGTGAGAAAATTTAGGACAGACATAAAAATTCTGTTTTATGATTTTTATATAAATTATTAAGCTCCAGAAAGTGTTGATTTCAGCAGCTGGAACACTGATACCTTTTCAGGCAGTGTTGACAAAACACAAAGACTAAAGAGAGTACAAATGAAGATAATACAATTTTTGTTATCAAAGTTCAGAAATCTGTACTGTTGAGCTCTGTGACATGAAGGTAGAATAGCAAAGAGTTTTTATAGCTACATTCAGCTATTTCAATGGTTAGCCTCTTTATGATTCAATTAAAGTTTCAGTCTCAAATCCTCAAATAAATATCTCATATCTTTATAAAGATGACATTGAGTATTTCATTAACCATGGAGAGTCATAGATTATCACTTGTACATCAAACCATCATCAAGCCAAACTGTAAGATTTAATAAATTAATGTATTTACTATGCAGTTCTCTTAGCTAATTTATCATTAAAAAAAAAAAGTTGTCATTAGTGGACCAAAAAAAAGAATTTTTAATGTTATTTTCAGAATAACAGTGAAGTACTTATCTTCTTTTTCTGCTGGTTGAAATTGTCTATGATGACACCAATAAAAAGGTTCAAGGTAAAAAATGAACCAAAGATGATGAAGATGACAAAGTAAAGATACATGTACAGGTTATCTTCATACTTCGGCTGATCCAAAACCTGCAAAAAAGGCATAGAAACTACACATTAATTTAACAGTGAACACAAAATATCTGCTGGATATTCAGTATTCAGGCCTGCGGCACTGTGACCTTTGGTTCTTATGGTCAAATCCTGACATATTTTGCAGTGATCTTCAATCTACAAGAAGTTACATTCTTGGAAAAGGAGTTTTCTATCAAACCTGATGTAGAATATATACTGAAAACGCAGTTGGTTTAAACAAGCTAAGTTCCACCTGTCTGAGCGTACAGACAACCAGAAACACCAAGTTCCACATCTGCAGAATTTTCTGTAAATCTTGTGAGAGGCCAGTATTGTGGGCTTGTGGAGATTTCACTGCTATAGGCACTTAGGAAGTCACACAGGATTATGGAAGAGAGGCATCCCAGCCATGTTTAGACTAAGCATATTTTCTTGGTATAGCTATGCACTTTCACTATACTACAAGAGGCCTGCTGTGAGTGCAGCTTACCATAAAAAGATCAAAGTTTACTAGCTTATTCGATTGTCCACTTAGAACTAGAAAACTTGCACCAAGGGAACAAGGGGCAGGCCAAAGGGTAAGAAAATGCACAGGTCTAATGAAAAATAAGCACTGTGCCCTAAAGAAAGGAATCAGGCAGTTTGCAGAGCACAATGAAAGTCTTAACTATAAGATTAGCAATTTTTAAAAAGCCCCCTCTCTGTATCAGTATCTGTTTCCAGATACAAAGAATGGCTCAATGCATCATGAGAGGAGGAAAAGGTTTTTCATGGCAGTAGGTATGTGTGTTGTAGGATTGAGGAATTTTGATTTAAGTGTACCATAGAGAACATAGAATCTTTTAGGACTGCTCCTCTGCTTTCCTCATTTCTTGTATTTTTCCCATGGCTTCAATTTTCTTTAACTACAAAACGATAGTAGCTCTTTGTTCTTTCATTTTTACTGTAATTTCTGAAAGATGTTAAAATTACATTCTCAAATCTTGGAGCTCATACAATCAAAACAAAGGAGTCAAGGGACGGTACTTACATTACGAGAATCCACAGCTGCATACATGATATCCATCCACCCTTTAAATGTAGCCTATAAAAAGAACACAGGTGTTTAGGTCACACTTTTCCTGGAAAATGGTTTGTCAGAAGCATTTTTTAGGACTTGAAGACTAAGAGTCTTTAGTACTCATCATAAAAACCAGCAGAGTGCAATCCTAATAGCTGACTCTGGCCTTCCATTGTATGTTTTATTCATGTACAAGAATTGCAAACCAGTTCTAATATCTGACTATAGAGGACACAGAATCCATTAAAAATTTTTTCTATTATGAATAATATCTGATGTAAAAGTTATTTTTTCTGTGCATGAGCATTAGACATTTAATTGACACAGATTCAATGCAGCTAAGGTGTATTAGGTTTGAAATACATTTTTTTTCTCATAGTCAATATATCCTCTAGGCTTTGTGCTATTTCTGTATCGTCATGGATTTATCCCAAACTTCATAATTTCAAACAAAGAATTGAGAGAAAAAATTTATACATTAAAAGAAAAAAGTAAAAAGTAAAAAACTTTTTACTGTTACAAGTAAACAATAGAGATAGAGAAAGATAAATGGAAATTAAGAATTGTTGACTTACCACTTGGAGCAGAGAAAGGTAACCAAGGCCTACGTTGTCAAAGTTGACCTTCACATTCTTCCACCGGGCAGTTTCATTGTTTTGTATGAGCTCCTCACATTGACTGAAGTTGTTAATCTGGCTGATTTCAAATCTCTCATCGGTTGTAGTGTTAACACAGTAGTAAAACTTTCCAGCAAACAGATTTACTCCCATGATACTAAATATCAGCCAGAATATAAGGCAAACAAGAAGCACATTCATAATTGATGGAATTGCTCCTAAAAGGGCATTCACCACAACCTGGAGTACAAATGAAACCAAAGAGACACGCTCTAAGAACATAGGCACCAGGATCTTACAAATGCTTCAACAACCTCTCTCAAATGTAACATGCTATTATAATTCTAATAGCTGTGTTACACTTCAATTCTTGAGAGTAACGAGTCAGAAAAGCAGTATAGAGACAAGATAAAATGCCAAACTGAATTAGAAGGAAAAAATACAAATAGCAGCAAATGGTAGCTTTAAAGAATGAGTAAAATAAGAACTAGTAAAACAAACTTTAAAATGAAAGGAATAAAGAAAGAAAGACATATTTATCAGTGTTTCTTAGAATATTTACTTAATGTATGTCTGCAACATCATAATAATTATAATCACTGATTGAATCAAACAAACCAAATCTTTAATATTACATGTTTACTGGATAAACAGATCCAAGTAAGTTCAAGTCTATTACTGAGCAAATTTCTAATTAAAACTGAGTCTTTTTAAAAATAAACCCCAGTGATGTATGCGTGTTCCTTTGGATGTTTACATATAGAATCAGAAAAGTATCAATGTTCAAATCAGGAAAGCTACTGAGTACCTGAACACACCAGAGCTGTTAGTGTTCAGACAACTGGTAGATAAAGCTTGAAAAAGAGACCTGATTTAATTTCCAACTGAATTTGGGAAAAATCAGGCTTCAGTAAAGAAAAAGATGAAAATGAGTTTGTGTGTGATGATAAGCAATGATTAAAAACATGCCAGAATGAAAATAGAACTCTAAGAAAAATAAAATTTGGGAGAAAGTAGGTCCATTATGAATGAGAATTGTTAATTAAAGATGGAATTGATGATGCTGAATTTTAAAATCTCTTTTAAATCTCCTAAATTTAAACTTATTTTTTATCTCTCTGTAAATAACTCTAAAGACATAAAATTTTTTAAGTATAGAGCCCTGCCGCCAACTGTGCCAAAACAACCGAATCAGATCCTTAAAACTTAGTGGCTGGGATTTTTTTGGGGATTTTTTGGGGTTTTTTTTAAAGCAAAACACTAGTAATTACTTTGATGGGCTTTTTAATAATTCATTTAGTTTATACTATGCAAGTACTGGGGCAGATCCTCTAGCATAACCAACTTATTGTTTCTGTTTGAAATACAAATAAGCAATAAAGATCTATTATGTATTTTGGCATTATAGTTATATCTGAAACTAATACCATCCATAGAATCAATGAATTATGAAATTAGTCATCCAGGTAGATGGGCTCTTTTACAGAAAATAAAATAAACCCTTGGAATATTAGATAGGTGATGAACCACCATCATGTGTACTAAAAAGTAGAATTGGGCCGAAGGAAAGGAGAAGTTGCTCTTTTACTTTCAGGGCTCAATTCCTGCCAAAACAGTACGTCTTTTGGGTGAAACATACTTTGAAAAACATTTGAGAGCCTATAGGACTTCACTGAAATTATTATGTTTAAATTTAGGAAGTGGATCAAGTGAAGTTGCTTTCAATGTAAACTACTCCACAATTGTGCTCATAAAAGCACAGAATGCTGAATGAAGTCCAAATCTTCCATATTTTTTGTTTGTTTGTGCCTTTTCCCCAAATATTGAAAATCAAATGTTTTAAGAAGTGGTTGTTTCCAGTGGGGAAATTTAAAACAAAGCAGAATAGTTTCTTAGTCATACTAAAAATCTCCTTAGCAATACCTGTTATAAATTAATAAGCAAAAGTAATACAGAATTTTATAAATCAGCAGCTGGGTAGAGATAATTCCCTAACTGACGGATAAATCTCTTCTATTTCAACAGTACTTTCTTATGTTGACAAGCTTGTACTGAGCACTGTGAACCACAAACTGTAGGACGCTATAAGACATTGTTTGACCTAAGCAAATGAACAGTCTAATACAATTGATTAATTATTTTAAATTGGAAAATCATGAACTCACTCACTTTTACAGCAATTTGACTGGAATAATAAACGGCAAGATAATTTTTCCAATTTGTGAATATTTTCCAAATATATACTTTTTTAAAAAAAAATTGAAAGTTATCTGAATTCTTCTACTTAAAAAATATAAGCTGATTTCTTAAATGTAATAATATCATCCATCAGGAATGATTCTTGAGATATAAATGGATAGTTAATGAAGTGAAAATATTTGTCCTCGAGCTTTCAGTCTCAGTACACCCAAGAATTCTGTTCCTCTTTCTGCTGCAGCTGCAGGTCCAGTCATGATCTTTCTTTAATTGTTGGATTTCTACAGCTGACCTACTTTCTCTGGCATTAGTCTGAGTCCTGAAGCTATAGAGAACCAGCTTGTGATATGAATCACTTGAAGACACTCGAGACATATGGTTGAGCATCACTGGAAACACTGATCCCGACACCTTCCAGCCTCCACTGGTTGTAAGGGTATGAGAAAAGGGGGCAGCAGGGGAAGCATAAGAAGGACAGCAAACCCCTTGTTTTCTAGCTGGAAGAAAAAGGTATTAGTGCCTAGCACCATATAGCAGTGAATGATACTGCTTGGGACAGAGCATGGACAGATTAATTATATTCCCACAGGCTATTTTAATGAAGTACCAAATGCAAATTAAAGTATAACTTTCCTAGCAATAACAGTGGTGGGAAGATGCAGAGGAAAAAAACCCCATGTTTTTCATAGGGGCAATTTTTTTTGTATTAATTACTAGTTTGAGCAGGGACAAGTACAATTCTTAGAGAACAGTACAGTGAGTTAGAAATGTTACATGTATTGAATGGAATTTCCTGCTTGTATACAGAAAATATAATGCTCAATGTAAGTAAATTTAAGTGTCTGTGCAAATATATACATTGTACTGTATTGTCATCTTTTCAGTTCATACATGATAAACACCAATGGAATGATTATGTTATGAACAGACATCTTGAATTTTCATGTATCAGACCTTAAAATGTTCTCATACTAATCTCTTCATCAACTTGAGCTACTGTATCTTTAAAGACACTAAACTTGGAATGAATTACTTTAAATAAGGCAAAATTCATTCCAACCATTGGTATATTTCAATAGTTAATTTCCTAACAAATGAAATTATAGGTCACATTTCTAGTCTTCAGAAATCTAACTTCAGCTACTATTTTTTCTTGTATTTTTTGCTCATAAACCCATAAATTCTGGGTATCTGAGTACAAAGAGATACAGTTGGCAGATCAGGATTAAATCCTTGGGTAAACTTTACACAAACATGGAAGTTGTGGGATTGACAATTATCCATAAACCTTAATGACAAAATTATTGTTTTTTTCCTTGGAACGATACATTGCCATGTAAGCAATTTTATATAAAATTAGAAATATTTTTATTTTGTGTTTTTGTTTTGCTAATCATTGTAATAAAATAACCCAACCCAACAGTTAATGTGGTTTTAGTGAGATAATACTGATGCTTTAGAAAGAATTGATACTTTACCTCTGATATAAACATCCCAAATTTTCAAATTTACTTTAGTAAAGGTCCAGAATTTTTTTGGAGGCAAAGAAATACTATTTCCTGTTTGAATTTATAACATTTCATCAAAACCCATTTTCTTTTTGATTGAAGTATCTTATTTTCCACATTCAGGGAGCATGTCAGTTTCTTGAGAAGATCACCAATTTGTAGTTGACTTACAAATCAGCTAATCAGCTTATCACCTGGGGTGCCAAAGAATCGTGATTGCAGGAGGGAGCTTACCCGAGGATCCCTTTTAATTATGGCAGTAGGGTTCTCGTGCAGGTGCATCTGCTGGTGCCCACTATGGCCGTATGTCCAAGAGAGACAGATGGACCCTGAAGGTGTAAGCCAGACATCTTCCTGTGGCTGGAGCTAGAGATATCTACTATGTCTGGTTGTTCACTGCTAGCCCTTAGAGAAACATTTCCCGAGCTTTTGAGTCATAGCAGAGTCATCAGGTCTTTTTCCATTTCAGTGCACTGGAGAAGTGATTTAAACTAACCACTTTGACTTTGCACTGAGACAGACTGAACGTGCTCTGTTGGGCAGCTGAGGGTCTCAGCTGTGGTAGCTGATAATGAACAGCTGGGGACAGTAACTTCTCAAATATACCAGCAAAAGTCTAATATGTTTTCAGGCTGCTTAATGCTCTCTAGATTATAATCAGCATTTAAAAAATTAATATGGAAAGCAGTAAGAAACCAGAAATCATAAAACCAGCTCAATCTCTGATATGCTAGAAAAGTTTTCTTAAAAAGAATGCAATGGTTCTAATATAAAAGATATTTTAATAGTGCGAATTTACTTACCAACATACAAATTAATTATAAAACTTTCAGTTCTAAAAGACATTCCAAATTTATATATACAGAGTACTATTTTAAAAGGTAGAGACTATGTATGATAGTCTAAACTGGTACAAAATACACATGTGCATGCATACATGGATGTATGTGCACACACTTTTAAGAGGAAGTATTGGAGGTTTTTTTAAACTGACTATAGCTGGATGTGTTTGCATAGGATAAACTCTGTAATATTGTATAGATCCATGCAGTTGATAAATCCTTTGGCCCTCCATGAACATATGAAAAATGGTGAAAGGCCAAGGAACCTCATTAAGTGTAACAATATGTGCAATAACACATGAATTCATATAAGCAGATGAAGCCTTTTGCTTATATGTTAGTGATAAATGTGAAATATAAAGGATGGTAGTGTAGCATTTCTGCATGGATTGGTCTTTGATTATTCTGCATGCATTGTTTCCGTGGATGCATGCATTATTTCAGATTCTTTCACGTTGTCTTACCCTCATCCCTTCAAATCGCGACAAGGCTCTTAGAGGTCTCAAAGCTCTTAGTGTCCTAAGGGATTTAATCGCACCAAGTTCTGAGTAGCCCAAGGCATTAGCTGTTAAGCTAACCAAAGAGACCTACACAAAAACAGAAAGGCAATATTGCTCATTCATCTTTAGATCCTTCCGATACATATGGTGGGAATGATGTGGGCCCTGAACTTCTCAGGAAGATTCAAGGCTGGACCTCTTTCTCCAGGAAACCCGCTATAATGCAGAGAAATCTTATGTCAGACAAAGTAGAATAGAAACATATTCTAGGTACCTGTTGATGAAATCATGTTGGTAGAATGTATAAAAGTGCCTTCTATATTCACATAAACCAGTCAACATTTGGTGGGATTTAAAGAAAAATGAAGTCACATGCAAAAACAAAACACCCAAAAGCTGGGTGAATTGGAATGGACAATTTAGGTCAGGACTTCCCATGATATCTTCAGAACTTGATGAGAATGTAAACGCTCTCAAAAACCACATCCAGACCTTGCTTTGGGTCAAATGTAACTTTCTAGTGTCCGGAAAATCTTATTCAACAGCCATAGCTACCAGTGCTGTTCAGATTCAACCAGACTAATCAAAACTGAGAACCAACTGTTTGTTAGACAATGGTAGAAGCTTCACTGTTAGGCATATCCACACTTCATTACATTCCCTGTGACTCCTTTAACCACTTCATCAATTCTGGCTTGCATAACGCTGGTCTGGTCTGCAGGCAGATGAGTAAATAAACTAGAATAGCTGTAAAATAAATAATACAATTATCTTTCATCAATAATCCTTGGAAATGTATTTCTAATAGCCATTTGGAAGGACTGGCCCTAATAAATCAAAAATAAAACAAATCACTTTCTATTTCTGTCCACCTAACGCACTTCCCTTCCATCCTTCCTGTTCTCTCAATTCCTTCCTTCATCTCCAAATTGTTATTTTTGCATTTTTTTTCAATACCCTGATTATAGATTTAAAAAGAATGCTTCTGATAGTAGTTTTTTACATTTAAAAAATTGTACCAAGGTAAGGTTGACATTGAAAACTAATAAAGCTATTTATAAGGGTCAGAGAAGTAACTAAACCACAGATTATCAAATAAGATTTAAATATTTGTTGATAAATACAAGCTCTACTGGTCATGGCAATTTACTCATCGGATGACTGAGCCAATACATGATTTACAAAGGTACAGACTCAATCATAAAATACTATATGAGCATACAATCATGTCTTATCATAGGATTTGCAATGCTGGGCTGTATTTATAAGGTATAGTGTTTTCCAAGCTCTGTGTAGTAAAGACCTCATGATCTACCACTGCACTTTTAGGGAGATATTTTAGCAATTTCTGTAGAATTCTGGAGCTTTTTTTAATGTGCAAATAGGTGGTTTAAGACGTACTCTTAACTTTTATTCCATGGAAATTACATATGTGGAACTGAGAGATGCCTATTAAGGCAAACAGAGGTAAGTCAGGCTGTTGGAGATGGAAGGGAAGTGAATATCTGCTATATGGTCAGAGACCTGCATTCTTCCATTTATGCTACCCAGTACTTTAAACACACTATTGAGCATGTAGACTTGAAATGACAATGCACTTCTCACTAGGTCTCCTTCAGACAATGTGTATCTGCTCCTTGGTAGTGCAGCCTTTGGAAAATCATGTGGGAACCCATTCTAAGGGGACTCATCCATGGTTCTCTGAAGTGTTTCTTTGAGGTCACCCCCATGATACTGTGAAAAGTGCAAGGGTACTGAATAGTACAATGCTTCAATTGACAATTCCTAGCAGAATTTTCCTTTCATATTGCACAGGGTAAGTGATAAGACACAGTAATTGATTTGAATATTAGAAACAGTTTAAGAACTTGCTACCATATACAAAAAAAACTGAAGAGGATGAACAGCATCTTTTCTATACCACCAGTGAAAGACAGCAAAAAGCATAATTTCAATAAATAATTATAACTTCATAAAACTAGAGAATTTCAACAAAACATCTCTAGAGAAATTATATCCAAATATGTTTTTTCCATTCTGAACAGAAGCATAAACCATACCACCATAGCCATTAAAATAGATTTGTTGTTGAATAAAACAGAAATCTTATCCTGAAAACATAATATTCTGATTTTTAAAGCCTTTCATATGAGACATGAAAAAGAATACATACATCAACAATCAGGAAGTCCAGCCAGCACCATGCATTAGTGAAATAGGTTTGAAAGCCATAAGCAACCCATTTTAAAAGCATTTCCAAAATGAAGATATAGGTGAAAACTTTGTCAGCATATTCCAGCATGGTCTTGATAGTTTTACGTTGCTCTATGTAGATATCTTCAAATGCCTGTGAAAAAGATTTTTGAAGATATAATTGTTTTCACAACAATTGTGTCATATAGGAATGGCCAGGAAAAACTTTGACTTGAAAAAAATATACATGATAATAAGGCATGTATCTTTCCCTCACGTATAACTTTGGCTTTCACTTAATACTTCTCATAAAGCTGGGTCCAAACAATATTAATCTTCCAGCTGAGCTGAACAGCAATACACAAAACTTACTGTAAGACCACCTTTAAAACTTCATTTTAATTTGTTTCCATGGATGGTGGTGAGGAGGGCTAGAGGGGTGGCTCCTGTGGGAAGCTCCTAGAAGCTTCCTCCATGTCCAGCAGAGCCAATGCCAGCTGGCTCCAGGACAGACCCACTGCTGGCCAAAGCCATGCCAATCAGGAACGATAGTAACACCTCTCTGACAATATAGTTAAGAAGAAGAAAAAAAATTATTATATAGGCAAAATTGCAGGCAGAGAAGAGTGGAGTGAGAATATGTGAGAGGAACAGTTCTGCAGACACCAGGGTCAGTGAAGACCATGGTGAAGCATCTGTGCCCCTGAAGCCCATGGAGATCACAGGAATGCAGAGATCCACCTGCAGCCCCTGGAAGAGCCCCACACCAGAGCAGGGTTATGCCTGAGAACAGGCTGTGAAGATGTGGGAAAGCCATGCTGGAGCCGGCTCCTGGCAGGGACCTACAGACCATGGAGAGAGGAGTCCATGCTGGAGCAGGTGGCCCAGTAGGACTTGCAGGACCAGGAGGACTGGATCAGACTGTGCCTGAAGGACTGTATCCCATGGAATAGGGACCCACATTGCCACAGTTGTTAGAAAACTGTTGCCTGTGGGAGGGACTCACATTGGAGAAGTTCACAGAGAACTGTCTCCTGTGGGAGGGACCCCATGCTGGAGCAGGGGAAGGACTCCTCTCCCAGAGCAGTGGCAGAAAGAAAGGGTGATGAACTGACCATAACTCCCATTCCTTGTCTACCTGCACTGCTTGGAGAGGATGCAGAGCTGGGAAGAAGAGATGGGATGAAGATGTTTTTATTTTACTTCTCATTATCCTGCTCTGATTTTGTTAACAATAAATTCAGTTAATAGCCCTAAGCTGGGTCTGTTATATGCCTGTCACAGTATTTGGTGGCTGATCTCTCCCAGGCCTTCTTCTCAACCCACAAACCTTCATTATATTTTTTCTCCCCTGTCCACGAGTGGAGTTACAGAGCATCTTTGGTGGGTAGGTGGCATCCAGCCAGGGTCAACTCCCTACAGATAGCAAGGGTCTATTGACATAAGGATTTCCTTTGTGGAAGTTACAAATTTATGTTAAAATTATATGAGGGATTTTTAAATGACTGTGATACAGTATTTTTGAGGAATAATTGAAACCAAACTATGCACAAAGCAATCCTAGAGAGAACAGTCTTGTCAATGAATCACTGTGTATTGAGCTAAGTGTAGCAAAAATATTATATTCTGCCCCTGGTATGAGAAACTAATTACTTCCATGCCTATTCACTGCACCTGATTTAACACTAATCTATAAAATATCTGATGGAATTGTGTTGGCACCTTCCTCCTCAGTTTGACGATTTGAGCTGCTGCTGATAAGTTCATAGCTCAGTTGTGTTTTTATTTAAATGTGTATTTTAAAAAAAGCTATTATCATCAATATTGAGACATGTGAAGACAAGTCTGATAAAGCTTATTTCTTATTTCCATTAACACTACATTTTGAACTTCCAAACAATTTGTTTCACAGCTCACAAGCAAATTCTTAAATGCCCTACAATATATGCCAAATACTTGCAGATATATGTTTATATTAGAACATTCATTAATTGGACATGAAATTCTAATTTGTTACCTGTAGCTATGTGATTAACTGTAATTTTAAATGCTTGCTGTTTAAAATCACAATAGTCACAATAGTTCCACACTTAATTTACCAGAGCACCGCTGCTGAGAAGAATCATGAAGACTATGAAGGTCTCAAACCAGTTGTGTTCAACAATCTTATAGCAGGTTTTCCTAAGATTCCACCAGATTTTCCCCTTTCCTTCTTCTACACTGACTTGACAGCATTTGAATCTCCGTACACACCCTAAATGTAATAATAAATGTTGAGATGTCAGAATAAAGTAAATATTTATAGGAATCACAATGAATGGTAATCATTTGACTTATTTCAGTGCTACTGCATTAGATCCTTGCAATTCTTCTTTGAGCATTTTTGTTTAATATTTGAATTTAAAGCTTTGTACCTTTCACAATACCTTCCAAAGAGAGAGAGAGAGAGCGCAAGCACACGAGAACAGTAAACTCTGAGTTACTAATACAAACAGACACTACAACTCCAATCACTAAACTTTTGATTTTGAATAAAAAGAGAACCCCGCCCAAGTCAACACAATTAGGCCTATCTATCTTGCCTTTATTTTGTTTTGCCTACCTTCTGTAAAACAAGCTTCTGGCTCTAGAACTTCTTCAGGTTCTGCTTCTGGTTGTTCACCTTCTGGAGGTAGTCCAATATCAACTGTGCTGCCTTCTGATGAACTGGATGCATTCAATTTCTGTGAACGAAACCCCACATAATTATTTTTTTCCAGTTTTATTATTTTGAATAGAAATTAATGTTGGAAATGTATATCAATGTATATCTTGAATGTATTCAGTGCTGTGATACTAAAATAACTTCTTATCTACAATCTATAATGCCAAATTGCTCTACTACAGGTGAGGTCACAAGATTAGAAACTACATAACGTGCATTTTCCCTATTGAAAATATTTTTATATTTTCATACAAGGAATTGCTGAAATTACTAGAGTATTATTCTGAGCCACACAAGAATTTTAAAGTGACATTTCAGCAAGTTAAGAATGGGTGCTTTCCACATTTTGTACTGTTCAATTATTCCAATCATGTGGCTGAATTGTAGGTTACACTTCAGATAACATGTGTTAATACAAATAAATTTCCAACATCATGACCAAACCAACAGCAAGCTGCACAGATGTATTTTCATGTCTCAAGCAAATATTATTCTAGCAAGTCTATAAAAAGCTAAATCTAAAAAGTTTGAATATAATTTTTCATTATTATTGACATGAAAACACATGGTATGAGTTTTATAGGATAATTTAATTATCTTTATTTCTGAAAGAGCAGCACATTAATTTAAGAGCAGTAGCTGGTATTTTGCATACTCACTTGCCAATGCATTTTCTGAATTTATTGTGCATTTTGAAACTACTTATTACTTTGGTACAGTACGCATAGATGTCCAATTACTATAAAAGGCCAAAAATGAATTTTGAATAACTAAAGTGAAAAAAAAAAAGCTTTTCAAACTGTATATAATGCTTATTAGAATACTTAAAACTAATATAATACTTAAAAATACTGTAATTCAACTCCACTGCACCAATAAATGATTCCGATATTATAATCCAAAGAATAAAAATTATTCTTTCACACCATCATATGATGTTGGCAACAGACAAATATGAGTACTATAATAAGTAAAAGTAGTTTGATTACAGCATTCTATGACTCTTCTAATGTTATCACTGTATGGAGTATAACATCAGTAAAATAGCTGCATTGGTTAGTAGCTAATCTTATAAAGGGAATGATGTAAGCAGATTTAGAAGAGAGTCTATAGGGAATTAATATTAGACAGAAATGTTCTATGATAACATTAAAGATACATATTTTTGCTGACACTTAAATCTGAAGTTAGAGGCATTATTCCTTTAAAACACTTCTGAGTAGCTTCAAATTCTATACATTTTTTGTAAAGGAAATGTAAACAGTATTAGTCTGTGGATACAGAAGGTAACTTGAGACGTTAATGGAATTTTACATAGCAATAAATATTCAGTATATTCTTCAAACAGAAAGACGATTCATTCCTTTCTCCCCCATTCTGATTCTATTGAATCACACTGACAATCTGCTGTTTTGTGATTCTGACATAAGCTTAACTTTGATTTTTGTGTACCACAGTTCACTACAGAGCACATTTCAGAGCAAATGGACAAATAGAAACATGTATTGGAGGGTGTATTATGCATCTAGTTTCAGTGATATCTGCACACCCATTTCATCTAGGCTTTTTTGAAAATCCCAGCTCAGACATTCATGTCTCATATTTCCGCATGAGCTTTAACATCTATTGAGATCAGGCCCAATGTACAAAGAGATGGATGCACGCTTTTCTGCAGATTATTATTGACAAATTTCACATTGCAATATGTTTGACTAATGCATGGCAGTTTGGTCATTGTGGAATACTGCCTCTAAAATGGAGAAATTGGAAAGTATGGGATAAATACCGTAGTCCTCAAGTGAGGACCACTGCCTTTACACATCAGTGGAAGTCAATCATCAGTTTGAGGAAAGGCCAGAAATACCATAAAAGCATTAAAAATGTATATATTATGTTTAAAATTATAATTTATTAATACAATACAGTAAATCATTTTTAAACTGAGAAGTGACTGGTTTTATTACATAGTGTTTCTTAAAATGTTGCTTGCATCATTCCAGTCTGGAGAGCATTTCTAGCAGAATGCTGTAGTAGTAGCAGAGCAAACAAAAATTATGATCTGGCTGAACCATACGTTTGAAAGACCTATTTTCCATTCTTTTAAAGGAAAATGAAGAGTTTGGTGACTCAGATATTATGCAGTTAGTTTAATAAGCACAAAAGGGTAATTAATGTCTATTATTGAAGTTGCTGAAGACTAACAGTTAACTCAACATAGAAGATTAGATATAGCCACTATAAGGAGAGATCACAAATATCAGATAGAAAGGTAAAAAAATTAACAGTAGAACTGTCAATTATCAGGAACATCAAAAATACAACTTTATTTATGTGGAGCACAGTATATGGTGAGATGTATCTTTCAAGTCTCTTCTCACTAAAAATATAGTATGCTTCATTTACAGAGCTATAAGAATAATCAGAGGAGTTAAACTAAACAGAAAAATCCTAAATGGAATCAGCAGCAGCTGATACTTCAAATGCAACTATTAAATGCCTAATTCCACTGAGAACTCAGTTACTCCTCTGTTGATGTAAGAGAGTATTTCCTTAGCATGCTGCTCTATTAGACCTGAATTTAGCCCCAACAAGAGCAGTATACAAAGAAAAATATTATAAAAATTATTGAATAAATTCAGTCTGTAAAAATTCAGCATCATTTGTGAAAGAACAAAAAAAAATTTTTTTTCAACAGTATTATTTCTTTTTCATTTTTCTTTTTTTAAACATTTTAAACCTAGAATTTATTGTATGTCATTATGTACAAAATTTATAACATTTAGTATGCATTAGAAACAGCTAGGATGATTTTATGATACAGCATCTCAAGATTTTATAGAACCAAATAAGTTCAGTATGCTAAGAAAACTTTTCGGTAACATTTACATATTTCCACAGCAAAGTTATGCTCTAGTATGAAGCAACTGACCCAGGGCCTTTGTACTGATTTCTATGTGTTCCATACAATGTGACCTGGGAATGAACCATGATATTGCTATTATGTTTGTCCATGTCTTAATACATAGAAAGACTTTTTCTAGCCCTTACTGTGACTTGCCAGTGTTCACACATGGAATCCAGCTGGCCAGCTGACTACCCCTAACTGCAGACCCTGATTTGTTAGGTATGCAGCACATATCCCAGTTCTTCAACTCAACATAGCTGAAAGTTACCTTTATACCTGGTAAACTGCTCTCTGCTTACCAGCATTACAGAAACTGGACTGAGGCTATTTATTTAACATGTTCATAGCTTTTTTAAAAATGAACCTATAGAAACAAGATCATCATCAAACCCAAGCATTAGCTTTGATCTAATAGCAAGTCCATGTTAAGCTTTTTCTTGTACCATGATTCTAGGTTTCAAAAGGATTCAGTCATGCAGATTATAAGAGATTTATCAGGATCAAGCATTAGACACTCTCTGAGAGTTAGGAAGATACAGATTTTCTGAATAGTATGCTAAGAAAATTATTCTCAGAGAAATCTGTTTTTCAAAACCTTAGAACGTACATACTCCACCGCCTTTTTGAAGAAAACAGAGAGGGAACAAAAGTAGTTAAATGTTTCTGAAGCAGCATATACTGATTATCAAAGAGATTTAAATATCTTTTACATCACATGTACCAACAGCCTTGCCAGTCATGCTTTGGTCAGCAATACAGAAGAGTAGAGATACAGATTTTAGTTTAGCTTTCAAGATAGGAAAGCAGCTTGCCTATCAAAGAAGCATTGCAAAAAGCAGCAGCCAAGATTAGGTCAGGAAGTTTTTGACATAATTACTTTCTGAACCTTGACAACATTGTATAGATTCATACAATTCTGCTTCACTTACAGCCAGGCCACTTTTAACTTCTAATATTTCTTTTTTCTTTTTTTTTTTTTTTTTTTAACAAAGATGATTGATCTGAAAGTAGCTGGACAGCTCTTAGCTTAACATTTTTAACAAAGCCTGAAATTTCATGATTGGCCAGGATGCCACTAATAGATGATGAAATCATAATTTAAGGGACTGAAGGAGCAAAGAGCAGAACAGACACAAGCAGGAAGATGGCGCCAAGAGGAAACACAATTTTGATTTGGCTGTCACTTTCAATTTTGTTTCCTTCCAAATACCCGTGAAAATGCTAAATAGTGGAAATTAAGTTGGTTTTATTTTCTCGCTGCTGTGTGGACGTCAGTATGAAAACGAAATGTTCTGTGATATAAATGGCAATATTATATCCAAACTATTCAGTCATTTTTAGTGCGGCTGTATCACCTACAAATCTTCAAAGTGGTAGATATCATTGTGATTCCACTGGTGTAATTAAGTGGAATCTGGATGTCACTCTTTCTAGTGCTTATACAGTTAGGTAGAATAACTAACTCTATGAGTGCAAAAATCCAGAACACTGTAAATCAAAACAAAACCATTTTGTGGTGATTACTGGTTGCAAATACTGAAAAAATTCAGTATCCCTAAATTATAGTCCACTCTGGACTTTTTGATATTCATAATTCCTTTGATCTACCTATTCATGAGAATTTATTAAATTAAAATATTTGCAAAAAAGTTGTATGAAAGCAAAAGCATTTTAAGTAGCAGTGGAAATATGCTCCAGTGGGAAAAAGCTCTCCCACCAGAACCTACTTTAAAAGGCTCTTCAATTCATACAAGCAATAGTGAAAGACTATTTTTGAAACAGAGTAAGGGACTGCTGTTTGCAAATATTAATTAAGCAAACTTCAGGTAACTCTAACATTAGCCACTTAATATCATCCACAGTGAATCACAATATGCCAATATGCCAATGTGACCAATTCACAATACAATACCTAAATTCTTCAGAATATCAAAGGATTTTAAATAATGAATATTTTAAAATCAAAATACATCTTATCAAAATAATTGTTATTTACAACATATAAGAGGAAAGGCTCTGGAGCAAGTGCATTTTAATTTCACTGATTTAAAAAACTGAAAGCAGCAACTGTGGTGTTGTAAATATTATGGCATTAATAGATGAGATGTAAATCACACTGATGCTGGGGAACTTCTGGACATTTTGATCCAAACTCAGTAGCTTATTTACTTGAACTTTATTTATTACTGATGTGATGAAAATATCTTTAAGTTTCTCAAGGCAGAAAATTTTAGATGTTTGGGGAGGTAATAATTTTTTGACCATAAATTAAAGACCTATAGTAAGATCAAATTGTGCCCCATCTTGCAATCAGCATTCTCTTTGCACCTCTACACCTAAGTGTGAGCATGAGTAAGACCAGAACTGATCTCTGAATGTTTAACCGGCCAAATAACAGTTTTGTATGAATTCTTTCAACCAAATTATGCCCACATGCTTTGACTGCAGAAATTAAATTAATTTCATGCTTCATGGTGTTCCAAGTACTGCATATTAATCTAACTAAATGCTTATATAAGTACTAAAGAGAAACACTTCCAAAAAAAAAAAAAAAAAAAAAGTGAAAAATAAAAACATGGCCGTGATGAATTTGCAGGTTACCTCCATTTTAAGTTAAAATACAAAAGTATGAAAGGTTTCTAAAACAGCTAGCAGCTTCTCATTGTCAACACAATTTACAGATGGGCTTTATATATAAACTTCCGATGAGAAACGTGGCATTGCGTGTTACATATTCCGCCCTCCCTCAAAACACAAGAAAACCTTTCAAAAACAGAACCCTTGAATTCTATATCATCAAGATTGGGAAAGGTACGTGGCATGCACTGCAAGATACTACTACAATATCATGGCGAGTATCAGAACCGCAGGAATCTCGGGGCTGCCCGCTCTTGCCTGCCCATGCTGTGATGCGAGTCCCGTGGCTCAGCAGGGAGCAGCTGTGCATGTTGGTACTTATTGCAATGAATGGGACAGGATCATGGCTGAAGAGCATGCAGGCCAGTCAATATCCGCTAAAAGGTGATTAAATAGGATACAGAGAGATGTATAACTTGCTTAGGTAACCTGTGTAAAACTGGTGACACGATGCTCTGCCTCGCTAAAAGGCACCAGAGCTGCCCGCTTGACTGATCCAGCTTGGTTCTACTCCTGTGAGAAGTAAGAACGGTAGGAAATGAAGTTCAGGACACAGCACCTCTGGTTTTTTGAGCTGAATATTGCTTAAAGTAAGATACATTATCAATGTGTCTGCAACAGCATTAGGAGATCCCATTTTTTTCAAAGCATTGAAAAATATTGGTATATCTTGGTGTTACTATTGGCCTATAATTTACATTTCACATTAATTATTACCCGTTATTATGATTATTTTAACTAATTATTATACAGTCATACATATACTACAAAATTTTCTATGTAAACCATCCTCAGAGTACTTAGGAACCTAAAATGGAAAAAAACCCCATATTTATAGTTTCTACACTAAATAGCAGTATTGCAGTTCAGGTCCACAGACCTTTATTTATGGGACAATGGACTCAGCACAGTGGTCCCACAATTATTAGTGACCGACTTCCATGATAAAGTTTTTAGTATTTGTTCTCTAATTTCCTTCTTATGCTGTATTCACCCACTGACATTCTTATGGACACAGTGATTTTATAATTAAATTTACTTTAGGTTTCAGTAACTTGCAAGAAAATTCCTTGTTAATTCACACCCACTAAGCACATACAACATTATATGTATTGTTTCTATAAACATATAATCTAGTCAACATTTCTATCAAACTACTGGAAGATAAATGTGTTATAATAAAGAATTCACCAAACATTAACATGCTTAATTAAAACTTGCTAATAAATAATTATTTTGTCAGAATTTAGCTTATTGCCCTGTACAACAATGAATACAGGTACTTGGTTGTAAACACAGAAGCAGGCAGAAGCACACAAGCACACACTCATCAGCATCTGGCTATCTTGTGCAGGATCCTCACAGCACCTGGATGCCTCATCTGCCTTTCATCTGCAGACCTGCTAATTGAACACAGTTTGACGGCAGTTCCTGACTTAGATTTTTTCATCTGCGGTGTAAGCAATGAAGTGACTGGCAGATCAACTTCACAACAGCAGTATCATATAAGTAGGAAAAAATGAGAGGCCAGAAATCCAAGGCACATTATGGCATGGCAAAAAAAGGGAAATCTTTGTAAAAAAGCCATTAGTAGTCAATTTTTTAATTTAAAAAATGCCTTCCTTTCCTAGAGAACATTTTAATTACAAGAGTGTTGGTCATCTGACTAATAAGCCAACACTCCACTATATTGAAAACCATGGTGGTTAAGAGTATCTAGTGAAGAATAGGAACTAGGATTAAGATTTTAATGCTTTTGTGTTATGCTTCTGTGATTCAAATCTACTTGAAGTTTAGGCCCTTTTATAAGAAATATGCTCACAATCTTTGGTAACTGCTGTGTCTCTCTTGAGAATCCCTGAAACTGATAAACATTCCCTTCAATTTTTCACCTTCAGCATCTGCATTAGTAAGAAATGTTGGCCCCAGATATAATCAGCAGAGTTTCAGACTTGGCCAGTCAAAACTGCTTGGCACTAGCTCATCCCTGACTTAATATGCATTTCTTTGTCTTATCACCTCATCAGTTTGCAGTTCCTGAAGCACAACAGCATTAAGTACCTCCAAGAATGCTATGAAGACAGTGTTTTCTTTTAAATGTAGAGTAGATGGAGTAGAAAGTCTTTTATGGTGGAAGCTTAATGATTTGAGTTCATGCCTCAAATGTGGGATAATCCACTTTAAAGCTTTTCCTATAGGAAGTCAGTATTTTTGTCATCTTGTAGAATAACCCAGTGAGGGTCTTTCCATGGGAAGAAAAGAAAGATTTGGCTAAGGAAAAGTCAGCAGTCACATCATCCAGTTACATAGTGAAGTAAGAGATGCACCATTGTCGTACTCAGCCCTGCTAGCCACCAGCACAGAGGTTTATATAAAGTTCATCCTCCAGCTCTCCTACTGACATAGTGCTCTTGTGAAGAACAGAACAGAGGGTTAAACTACAACTGTTTTTTTCTACACCCAGGTACTGGTTTTGCAGAGTAAGATAAATATTAATACAATCAATCTGAAAGAAAAGGAAATATTTTTATAAGAATAATAAAGACATTTGTGATAAGAAAGAAGAAAACACAACTAAATGTGTAATGCAATTGGTACAAAAAAGGATCTCAGGCAGAAAATTACTAGAATCTTACCCATATTTATACCCTCAGATTCAAGTAAGAGAAAACCACAAATTAAAGCTTTATGTTAGTTTATGTCTGCCCCACAGCATGCAACACTTCAAAAATACCCATGCTAATGCTGAATGAACTAAGCATCAGTACTAAGCATTGCACAGACTTACTCCACTTGAGCTGATGTGCCTCCACCACTTTCAGTTGTGCAGGACAAAGCAGTGGGTTAATAATACACATACAATAATAATGCCTTGGCATCCACTCTCAATGCTAGCTTGGATTTATCTTCTTGGCACCACATTGTGCCACAGAGGTACTTTTCATTAGTCACAGTAGGTAACAGATTCAAATATCTTAAAGCTTTGAAAATAACAATGAGTAGTCAAATGAAAGGATCTTATACTGGGATATTAAGCTTTGTAACTTTTTTACCATATGGCCATTACTTCACATCAGTGGTTCTGCTACCATCTGATGGCTAATTAGCGATTTATATGACGTTGTTTAGTGATGCTAGTTCAGTATTCAAATGAATCTATCTACATCTGAACTGTTAAAGAAGTAAATTAAAAAATAAACTGCTCTAATGAAAGAAGCATGGAGAAATTTGCAGCAGCCATACACACTTTGTATGACTTCTGGTACGCAGGACTATTAAACTGGTTCCTCTGCTTGTTAAGGGCTTAACTAAGTAAAATCAAAAAAAATATTAATTTTCTAAAAACTTTTCTTATGCATTTTGATTATTACTATAAATGCAATATTCTATCACTGTCTTTCAAGTTTTGAAGTCTTTCAAAACTCACAACCTTACATCAATTTACCTTAACATTAAGAGGTTGTATATGCTGTTGTAAAGGAATTAAAGAGAGATTTGAATTCAACACTAGTAACCTCAGCAAAAAAAAAGAAAAGCATCAGAGTATTTTAAAATTAGAAATAGGCTTACCTCTTTACTTTCTTCTAGATCTGATTCACTGCTGAACTCCTCTGTGTTTAAATTTTCAAAATCTGATTCCCCAACAGCAATGGGAACTGTCACGGTAAGACTTGGGTTGTTTATGAATGACATGTAATCACTTTCATCAACAACATATTTTTCCACACTGCTGCCTATGCCACTGGTAGTTCCATTCCCGTCTTTGAGATAGGCGAGGTTTTTACCTATGTCTACTATTGTATGGTTGGAAATACAGCTGTCTTTTTTATTGTTTAGGTCTTCAAGAGGTTTGATTTCATCTAAAGCTTTCTGTTTTCTAACAAAGGCTTTTTGGATGAATTCACGCACTTTTCTCTTCACATAATCTATGCCTTTCTGAATCCTTGCCACAGCAATCTGGAGATTGTTCATTTCATTATCATCATCTGTAGCAGCAAGGTTGTCTGAACTAAATGAGCTCAGCAGCAAGGCCAGAAATAGGTTGAGTACCTAAAAGAAAATAAGGAAAAAATCACTCATTTTTAAGTCATAAAAGCAAAGTCATTATGAGTTTTTCAATATGAGATAATTTTTATTTCATATGTAACACTTTATTTCTACATACCTTCCTGCTATTTTCAGTTCATAATCCCTGTCCCAAACATTTTATTATCTTGCCAAAAGCACTTTTAGCTGGTTTAACTTCACTAATACAGGTGACAATCTGAGCTGTTCCTTGCCTCCTCTTGCAACATGCAGTAGTGCAGGTCTGCTCCTCAAAATGGATAATGACGTTACGAGGCAGGTACAACATAATGTATTGATCTCTGCAAGCTACCTCCACTGCAGTGTTTATAGGCCAGAGGAATGTAGGCAAATTCCAATCTTCTACAGTTCAATAGACCGTAGTTCTAGAGTCTCTAATTCAGAATACAGTAACATTTTGTATTTGGCAAGTACATTATTCTGTCTTGGTTCTGGGCAGGAACACTAGCTAAGAGATAGAGTCCACAGATGTGATACACTTCAGTCTCAAGAAAATATTTCACCTCAATTTCAAGAAGCTATTTCAGACTTTCTTGCATTACATTTTACAAAAATACAAGAGAAATGTAGATTGCATACAATTATGACAGACCATGTGCAAAACTGATTAAAGATAATTTAATTAAAAATCAGTTTAATTATATTTGTCAGTTCTTCCTGTTCAAACTCACAGAATATTTTATTATAATTATATTTTATTTTAAGATATGCCACAGGGCTCACATTAGTCTGGTGAGACTTGCTAGTGATGACTGTGGATAAGCATATTTATAAAATTTGTAGATTGAACCAAAAAGAGAAAGGATGCCAGCACACAGGGAGAAAGAACTACAATTAAACATTACAATGGTTTACTGCAAACTGAGGAAAGGATTCAAAAGCAATATGGTGTTTAATTCTAAAGTGCTTTGTGGAAAGGACTGTAAAGAAAAATGAAAAGCATATACACAGAAGATGTGAAAACTGGCAAGTTGGAAGTACTGCAGAAAGGGCCATAGAGGCTGCCTCAGGAAAGCAATGCTGGTACAGAAATTTCATGTGTCATTTGGGAGTGCACTACAAGGAATGCTGAGTATAAGAGTATCATTATTCCACATTATTCAGTACTTGTGCCTTTATTCAAAATATTGCTTGAGAGGAATTCAAAAACCAGTAGCAAAAGGGATAAGTAATTTACAAATCATCACTTATTAGAAAAAAATTGGAGTTAGGCTTGTTTTGTTTCACAGAGAAATGACTGAAAGTGGAAACAGTAAGCTTTTAAGTATTATAAATGTTGTCATAAAGACCAACAGTTTTCCATCATTACTGAGACAATTTAGTTTACTTGGTTGTAAACGGTGATTTAAATGAGATGGTTTTTTAAAAGGCACTCTTAACTGTAAGCATAATTCAGCAGTGATATTACTAAAGAGGTTATAAACTTACTGAGATTTAAAAGAAAAAGGGGACAAATATTTTTAGAGGGAATTGAGGTATATTTGAACTGGTGTACAGAAAGGGCAAGTGAACTTCATGATTTCCTGAAGTCCTTCTCTAATCTTCATTTCAGATTTTTAAATCATGAAAAACAGGTGATATATCCTAAGAGCTTTAAAAAATCTCTACTGATTACATACCACTAGGTTTCCAATCACCATGACCATCATGAAGACTGTAAGGCACATAGTTTGGCCAGCAACCTCCATGCAGTCCCACATGGTTTCTATCCATTCTCCACACAGCACTCGGAACACAATCAGGAAAGAGTGGAAAAAGTCATGCATGTGCCAGCGAGGAAGTTCACAGTCACTGGAGATCTTGCAGACACATTCCTTGTAGCTTTTCCCAAAGAGCTGCATCCCAACCACAGCGAAAATGAACACAATGATGGCCAGCACCAGGGTCAGATTCCCCAGAGCCCCCACGGAGTTGCCAATAATCTTAATCAGCATGTTTAGGGTTGGCCAAGACTTTGCCAATTTGAAAACTCGAAGCTGCAAAACAGAAGAATGGTATATGGTTCTTTGTTATCTCATGTAATGAAATTACTGCTATACATTTCATATTTCAGTTACACTGTGTCTATATCATGTCTCTTGTAATCTTTAGAAGTTATAACTACAAAATTTCTGTTTCCAGTTCTTTGTATGATATTACACAGCAGCAGTGTTAAATCCTGATTCAAGTGATAAGAAATAAAAAATAACGTCTCTTTGCTCGTTTCAATTACATTAAAGTTATCACAAAGACTCCAATTCAAACTTTGATTCTTTTGGTCAATTTAGGTGTTTATAAAGAAGTTGTACTTGTTAAAGAAGTTGAACAAAACAGCCTTTCTCCTGTAAACTCTGAGAAAATATTACTAAAAATAAATGAACACATAGGAAATGTGATCAGTTTAACAGGACCATAAGTGTATAGTCACTTCCAGATTCTTTCATCTTAACAGGCACTGAGATGGAGGAAATGGTTTTCCTAAAAAAAAAGAAACAAGCTAGAGTTGTTAATGACAGACATATGAGTGACTTGCAAGTATCTTGAACAACAGATTTTCTGTCATTTAAAATAAATTTAATGTGTCTTTAAAAGCTTGTCATACAGCATTGAGAAAAACAAAGTAAAGTATTATATTAAAAAGTACAACTTGAAACAGACAAGAATGAAATAATTGGAAAGATACAGCAATTTTTCAGACAATTAAAATGGGAGAATACTAAAATGAATATAAAACTAAATATTATTTAATGAGATGACATTACATTTTATAAATAAAACACATAAATGTCAAGTTAAAACTAGAATCTACTACTGAGAGAGAAGTCAATTCAGACAGATTTTAGACCAGGCAAAGTAGATTATAATGCTATGCAGAGAACCAGAGAGCGCTTATTTTAAATCCCTTATCTTTTAAAGGGAATGTATTTAACTTTTATTTGAAGGTAAGTATGTTTTGTCATTTAAAGCAGAAGCTGAGCTTGATAACCAGGAATTCCAGCTTCATGTCTCTCACTGTATAGGTCTTTTCAGAAGAGTTTTTGGACACTTAATTGCATGCTGGCCTAGTCTTCAGCAAGACCAAAGTTTTTTAAGCTCCTGTTCATGAAAGAGATATCTAATAACAGACAGGGACACTGTAGTGACTTCTGAACAGAAAAGCTGTTAGGGAGCAGACAGACCCTTGCAGAGGATGGTACGGAGAAGACTGATAGGGATGAAAAGCCCCTGGACAATGAAAAATCTCAACACTACTCTCTTTCAAAACTAACCAGTAAAGGCAATTGGTAATAGAAGACCACAAGCTAAAGCTGTCAAGAAACTTCTACTAGTTAACCCATTATTTACCAAGCAATTCACTAATCTTCACTCACAGGTAGTGAAAGCTCTGTGGCTCTTGCTTTTTTTGTACTCCCTTATCTAGGGAGAAGACTCTAAGAAATATTTCTATTATGAAAGTTAATCCTTTAAGCATACTTTCGGCAAGAATAGATGTTGACATTATCTTGAAAGAGAAACAGACATTACTAAGATAATACGCAAGACAAACTTGACATAATATATACATGCCATCTAGTGATTGTGCAATTCAGCATTTTGTAAATTCTGAAAAGATCTTCTGTCTCAGCCAAATATTAAATTTGCAAATTAAAAATGAACAAAATCTGTATGTACAAATATAAAACTGTAATATAGAAACATATTTTAAATAGTATATTTACCAATCGGAATGATCGAAGGACAGATAATCCTTCTACGTTTGCAAGGCCAAGTTCCATTAAACTAAGGCTCACAATAAAACCATCAAAAATATTCCAGCCCTCTTGGAAATAATAATAAGGATCCATGGCAATTATCTTGAGAAACATTTCCGCTGTGAAAATTCCAGTAAACACCTGCAAGGAAAATACACTCTTAATCCAGTTTAGGAAGAAGATATTTTAAAAGTAAAACTAATGGTATCAATATGTGATAAGTTAAATTTTCAGCAATAAATTAATGATAAATCTGAATATCCTCCCTATATTTCCATACACTGCATGTAGGACTAAAATTCATATTTGAAGCTTACATATGCATCACAATATTTGGGTTCCAAAGAAAAAGAGGTAAATAGGGAAAGGCCATTTTTATCTAGCCTGGTAATATGTATGCATACCAATACACAGAATGTAATCTGATTTTACTGCACATTTTTATCTCCTTAGAGCTCATCTTTGCCCTTAGACCACCTTTTTACTACTAGGGATAAAGTTAATTGTTCCTATCATAAACTTATTTTATTAAGAAAAAAAAAATACAGAAAGTTGAGCAGAACTGTTCTTCTTCAGGATGGCCTGTGGAAGACACTGGCATTCCATTTCATCATTTCCTTACACATCTAGCACATTTACTGAGTCCTTCCCCTCAAAAATTCCTTGAATACTCAGATCCTTAGGAGGTTCTAGTGAAGAGCAGAATGCATGTGGGAACGGAACTGAAAGTTCTTATGATTTGTAACTATCCTTCAAGAAAAAAAAAATACTTAAATGAGCTTCAATGACAAAAGATGAAGACTTTAAAAATCAAAATCCAGATTGACTCAGTCGATCTTTACTCTGTAAAGTAAGAGTGGTGAAATTTACAAATATCAACAACTTAAGTTCAACAATCACAAACGTCTGAATATTTTCAGTCAGCATTTTCTTCTACATGAATGTGTATAAGTCACAAAAGAATTAAAGAAAAACATGGTAAATCATGAAAGACTTACAAGGTTTCCAACTGAAAGCACACCACTAAACTGTTCTGTCATTGGGTAGTGCTCCATGGCCATGAACAGGGTGTTTAGAACGATACAGATGGTAATGGCCAGGTCAACAAATGGGTCCATCACAATCAAATTTACTACATGTTTGACTTTCAGCCACGGAGTACAGCAGTCCCAAATCAAGCAAGTGTTAGCAAATTTATACCAGCACGGTGGACATTTCTGTCTGGATTCTTCCAGTTCTAGAGAGAAAAATGAAAATAACACTTTAAACATATTTCTCTATTCCAGAATCACCTGGATATTTCCTTGAAGCCTAAATGCTGTTTTCCAAAGTACTGTTCATAAACTGTGCTGATATTTTAAAACTAAGACTGCTTTCAGTTAAGAGAAATTACCATTTTAAATAATCTACTTTTAAAACAAACAAAAAACCGAAAGACCCAAAACCAACTATACTAAATAGTAAGTGGATAAAATAACCATTCACAAACTAATGCTATAAAGAATGCAAAAGGAAATTTGTCTTAGAAAGCTGTCATAAGGTTGGGTGATGAGGGGATTGAAAGTGGCCCAGCAGACAAAGACTTGGGGTTACTGGCGGCTGAAATATTGCGTGCAAGCCAACAATGTCAGTCACAGCCCAGAGAGCAAATATCCTCCTGGGAAGCATCAAAAGCAGCAAGGCCAGCCAGCGGAGGGAAGTGGTTCTCCTCCTCTTCTCCAGCTGGAGCGCTGTGTTCAGCTCTAGGGTTCCCAGCGTAAGAGCAGGTTCAGAGGAGGCCACAAAGATATTCAGGGGCCAGAGCACATGGCCTGTGGAGCCAGGCTAAGAGACCTGGGGTTATTTAGAGAAGAGAAGGCTTCAAGAAGACCTTACTGCAGCCTTCCAGTACTTATAAGGGGCCTGTAGGAAAGATGGAGAGCGAGCCTTTATCTGGGAGTAGAGTGGTAGGATGAGGGTGTACAGTTTTAAACAGCAAGAGGGCAGGTTTAGATTAGGTAAGAGGCAAAGCTTTTTAACTGTGAGAGTGGCGAGGCCCTGGCAGAGGTTGCTCAGGGAAGCTGTAGATACCCTATTCCTGGATGTGTCCAAGGCCAGGTTGGATGGGGCTTTGAGCAGTCTGCTCCGGTGAAAGGTGTTCCTGTTCATAGCAGAGGGGTTGGAACTAGGTGATCTTTAAGATTCCTTCCAATAAAATATTCTAAAATTTCCTCATGAAAGATAAGCATTTAGATCAAGCCTGAAGTCAGACAAGTATCAAGGCAGCATTATGCATGTGCACAACTGCTAATTATTACCTTCCAGTTTTCTATTTTGGGCATGGTCCCTTCAGCCCCAACATGTTTCACCCTTTCTTACAAATAGTTGCTTAATTCCATTATTCAAAGTGATTGCATTTAGCCTTACAGAAAGAAGAATCCTCCTTTGTGAAACAGTAAGTCTATTGAACTGGTAGATGAGGATTGTTCCACTGCAAGAAGCATAGCCATTTCAGCGACCCAAAAAGAGCTTACCCCAAAACATAACTTCACTAGAGAAAAAATTGAATAATTTGTTTTATTTGCATTTGAATTTGAAACTTGCTACTTCTACCTCAAACCTATCAGTATGTTGCAAGCTTGACTCTTCCAAATTTATCAGTCCCAAATTAAAAAAAAACCAAAAACAAAAAAACAAAAACAACAAAAAATCCCACTCCTAGCTCCATAGAAATCTCTTAATCTCTTCTCATCTGCACCCTCTAGGCTGAAATAGCTGCCTTAAAACATCACTACTACTTAATGATGCATTACACATTTAATAGCACCTTTAGGGCAGTTTCATACCAAAAAAAAAAGTCAGTGTTACGTACCTTCCATGGTGTTTGTAAGCATGCTGGCTATACTCATTGCTCTTTGCCTTGCACTAGGATCTGTTAGGTAGTCCATAGGAACATGGTAAGAACTAGAATGTCTCTTTCTTAAGTCAGTTTCTGTAGTAGTGCCCTGAAAATAAAACACTGATGAAATAGCTAATTGATCATACATTTAATAACACTTAGTAATTTACCACAGAGCTCTACTGGTTTAAAACACTGCCGTCCCACACCATGCTCCTGTCATATTGAGGCTTTGCAACAGACTAAGGTATGCCTGACTCTGTACAGAACCAATACTCAAACATTGCAATACATTGCTCTTGTGCCTGAAGAATATGTTTTTAAGTGTTTTGCTGAAACAGGGCTGAGATATTAAAGCAGATTTCAGACCAAAAAATGTTCCACAGTGCTTGTCAATGAGCTCCACTGTAAATATCTTTCTATTTAGGCAGTGAAGTCTTTTTCTAACATGAAAATGCACAGCCCACACAGCTAGCAGTAAAGGAACTAAGCACAAGTGCATTTTCTTAAGATAACTCTTAATTTAGAATAAACTATGAATTTCCCAGCACATTTTTCAAACAAATGAAAAAATATTTAGTAATGTTGACATAAAAAACCCCATAGAAAAATTAGCTATATTACAGGAACAACCCTTGCAAGTTGTACTACTAGGGGAATATAAAAAGTTGAATGTATGGACAGCAGGAAGCTAAATACTCATTCAGTATATTCCATTATTAAATGTTTGGGGTTTTTTTTTCCATTTTGTTATCCTTTCTGATATACAAGTACAGAACCATCCCATTATGTCTAAGGATAATCAATCAATGGGTATAAGACTAGATAAACTAAATGTATTCAGTGGTTTGCTATGCTATTCTGTTAATTCTCAGGCAATTTGCATGCATTTTCACATATTTAAGTAGTGAGAGCTGGACAATTTCAGTTTCCTCTTTTAGCTTATAGTTGGAATACATGAAAGGAGCATTCACAGTTTAGCCAGAAAGGTGATTGCCACGTGACTACACTTTGTGGAAACAGTGATGGATCATACAGGGCAAGAACATCATGCCTGAGCTATTGCAGACTTTCTTACATTGCTAGCAGTGGCTGCTTTATCAATCATCACCTCTGGCAGAAGCTGTCCTGTAGGCGATGTCAGAGCCGGCGGCCCACCAACTAAAGAAACCACTCCATTGCAATCCACAGTGCTGTGCATCTTCCCATTTGCTGGAAGTGCAGGTACTGTTCTGGATGACCTACTGGCCTGGCTAATGTTACTGTTGCGCCGTTCACCGTGTCTATGAGGAACAAAGAGAGAATCTCTTCTGCTCTCATTGTCTTCAAAAGTGCTGTGCTCGTCATCAGCAAAGTCATTTTCTGATCCTACATCCTTTGCTCGACCTCTGAAGCTGAACAGACTTGTTCTGCTGTTGCGCCTTGGGGAAAACAGGGAGCCACGAATGCTCAGCAAAGACTGCAGGTAAATAAAAACAATTATTATCAGATGAAAATCCTTTTAAATTCAACATTTTCATACAGAGGAAAGATTCACAATGTCTTAAAGGGTAAGGTCATCTACAAAGAAATGAACTGGTACAGTCCCCACCCCCCTAACGCACTCCCTTTTGGGTAGTAAACAAAGAGCACATAAGTGACAGACAAAGACTAGTCTTTTACTGCTTTGGATATATTAAGTAAATTTGTTTAATTAAGAGTAAAAGAAACTGCTTGACAGAATTGTTTCCTCTGCATTTCTGCCTGTTATTACCAACTGCTCGTAAACTGAATATCTAGACACTACACTCCTGTAGTGGCTGGCATTAGTATGACAGGCTGAGTAAATAAAATTTTAGGCAAATTTTCTGTGACTCAGTCTGCACATAGAAGTAGCTCCCAATACTGCCTACTGTTTAAAAAAAAACCATACATATCTTTTCCGATATTAGTCAAGTAGGCCATCATAGGTTTCTTTATTCTTTTTAAAAATCTTAGCTATCCTTAATATGCAACGATTTGCCTGTAATTTTGTATGAACAGGTTTGCTAATCTTTATCAGTTTACTCATAAGAGTAAATGTTCTGCTATTGGAGCATCTCCAGTATTAGAGTAAAAAACAATACTCTAATCTTACAATTAATTATACACAGTCTTAATTTTAATTCATATCAGTAATTGCCTTGCCTTGATTGGCACCTGATTTCACCCAAGACCTCTATGAACAGCAGAGATTATACATAACGAAGCAGTGTCTTTGATTCTCTTCTGCAACTTATCTTTGTGGACCTGAGCCCCATTGTACTAGGGACTGCAAAATGCAGAACAAAAGGCACTCTGCAAAGAATTTATCATTTAAATGTAACACAACAGATGGATACAAAAAGAGAGGGAATACACAGAGGCAAAATTGATGAGTATGATAAACAGTCATCTTAGCTCACCTGAAGTCACTTCCCTGTCAAGCTTTCTGTAGGCAGCATGGTAAAAGAGAGTTTTAAAGAGGGATTTGAGGAAAGCAATGAAGTGTTCTGTGAAAACTCATGGGAGCGTCTTCCAAGCATGAAGGGGCTGCATACCAGAAAGAGCTCAAAGAAACTAGTTGGAAAATTTAACAGAAGGTTATGAATGCTGCTTTGGCTCAGTCAAAGCTGGGACTTGTTTACTGTAAGTAGACAAGGTGGGTTGGGAGGAACTTTAAGTATAGTATGTTTTATGACAGTAAAAAAAAATCTTTAGGTAAGTATGTTTACTAGCAGATTAGAGAAAAGCAATGGAATAGGTTAGTGCTCTTTGCAACAACATTCTTGATGAATACAGGGGTAAAGAGGTCCAAGTTTTAAATGATTCACAGTTGTGGGTCCAGAATAGAGTTTTTTTTTAAAAAAATAAATAAATAAAAGAAAATGAGAAAGAGTAGGGATCTAGCAAAAGGCCTTGTGGAAATCCCTTGTTAAACTGTCAAAGGAGTAAAAGGACCTCCTAAAGCACAACTAAACCAGGAAAATTTAGAGAGGAGACAAAGTTATGAATGTTAGGAAGAATAAGATTTCAAGAGGAATAATATGGTCATTTACATTGAAAGGAAATGAAATGCCAAGGACAAAGTTGTAGATGATATATAAGCCTGAGTTTTCTCTAGGAAAATGGTTTTAAAAACTGGTGAGTGGAACTTCTGTTTAGTGGTTAGAATCCAGAGTGAAAAGGAAATAGTTTTGGAAAACCAGAGGGGAGGTGATTTCTAGACTGTCATAGTCAAACAACTGTAAATGAACTTGGAGATGAAAATGTTAGAAGAACAAGTTGTATGAGGAATGCTTAATTTCTCACAAGATGGATGAATTGAGCTGCAGTTGAATAAGGCTGCAGTTTGAATGAAGAGATAGGCAAGAATATGCACCTAGGGGATCAGATGGAACTTCAACGTGAAGTTGAAGTCAATTGACATGTGTGAAAATTTGTATAAGGAACAGAGTGAATCATGAACTAAATTCAGTAATGAAGCCTCACAGAGATTAGTTAGACAGTTAACAATAAAAACGGTGGCAGACCAAGGAGGTGGGGTGGGGGGAAGGATGCATTACTATTGATAAAGGAAATACATTAGGAAGTGAGCGGAAGGAGTGGCAGAAATAGAAAGCCAGAAACGTTATATTCCCACCACACTCTGCTCTAAGGAGGACAGTCCTTAGTAAGAAAATATTGGATGAAAGAGGTCTGAGCTTCTTTGAGAATGGGAGAAAGCAATACATGAAGAGAGTATGAACATTCATGATCTATTAAGGGATGAAACAGGCTTTCCAGAGACAGAAGAGGATTAAAAAGGCAGGAATGAGTTTAGTAATAATGACTAAAAAGAGGGAGAAAGCAAGTCATAAAGACCAGGGAAAATTGAGAAAGTGGAGATAAAAGGAAGAAGCATATTGAGGCACAAAAAGGGGCAGAAAAAGGAGAGAATGTATGCAAGATCTGGATTTGCAGTGCTAAGGGGATAGTGAGAAGTAGGCAAATGAAGAGGAGCTTTGAAAACTGTAGGAGATAACATTACAAAACTATCAAATGAAATAAATGTCTGGATGGCAGATGCAGATGGCACTCTGAATCACTGGTATTTCAATGTAAGAGAACACATGCAAAGGACACATTGCCACACACATTTCCCCCTTCTTTAAGATAACACAATTAATGGTCACACATCAATTAATTTCTCAAATTTCCCATGAGCATTAATGTAATTCTTCTTGAGCTTTTTGCATCCCAAATTTTAATACTCTTCTCATTTGAAACATTACATTTTGTATGTGTGCACCATGTTTTGAAGCTACTCATCATGCTGAATACATCCAACATGGTGGGAAGATAGGTTAATTTTAATTAAGAAGCTTGAAATGCAGCTCATTTTAGTTAATATATGTAATTTTGATTTTTCACACAGGAATTCAGAGTAAAACCAAAATCTCTCAAATTCTTACAATTTCATATTTGGCTGCAAGTCAAACTTGGTCAGTCTTTGATTTAGGATATTAATCAATCTGTGGTGTCTTGCAAGAATTACTCAAAATATGATACAGGGCTTTCTTTATATGATGAGTAGACAAAAAAGGTGTTTAAGAGGGTAATAATACTATGGTACCTGGTGTGGGGAAGAGAATCTCTTTTCGTATGTCAGTCTATTCCCCTCAATGGAAAATCGGAAACCTTTCTTTTTGATGCTGTCCTCTGATTCAGATTTGTGAAATTCTTCCCCATCCTTCTCCTCGCCTTCAGACTGTTCTTTTTGCTTTTTTTTCTTTCTTCTATTCCTTCTCTCTTTAGCACTCTTTGAGCTCAGTTTTGATGCCTCAGAAGAACTCTCGGAGAATCCACCTATTCCACCTACTCCACTATAATCTCTTGAGTCAGCTGCTGCAGCTGCTGCCGCCGCCTAAACATACAAGCACATGTGCAATTTACAGCATTTATACAAATACATGCCCCACTCAACATTTCAAGTTTATTGCCACTCTTCAGGAAATTATTATTTTGAAATAAAAGCAATGTCTCCACTTCACCAAACCCAGCGTATCGTAAGAAATAGAACTTGTGAAAATACCACAGGAACCGTAATTTGCCACTGCTCCATAAACCAGGAGCACGAGTAACCCAAGGGAAAACTGTGCTGTCAAAAAATCAAGTTAAAAAGCATCTGATCCAGATTAAAGCAATATGTTGCAATTTTTCGTCTGAAGTACTATGTAAAAATAAAGAATCAAGGCTTAAACACGTGATAAAATCCCTGGTAACAAGAAGCAACACTTTCTTAAAAGATTTTGATGGGTTTTGAATACTCCCTAGTCTATTAAAGATCTTCTGTAATGTTGATATCTCAGTTTTGCAAATAGTAATCAGAGATTTGTGTTAAACTACACAGTATTACATACTTGTTTCTGTTTGATTTTCAAAATGTGGAGCATTTTATTAACATTCATTTACAAGCTGTGGTAAAAAAAAAAAAAAAAAAATTTCCA
>VWZN01012817.1:53227-63904 GCA_013396955.1 Regulus satrapa | reverse complement strand
TTTTTGCAACTTTAAAACTCAATTAAGTTGCTATATCAAGTGCCTTTGATAAATGAGAAAATTTGCATCAGTATGAAAGCTTAAAATTAACTTATATTTAAAACGTGTAAAGCTTGATGTCATAAGATGCAAATCACATAGGCTGTTTACTGCAAATATCTCATGCAAGAATTTGTTAAACTCAAAGGCTGATTTTTTTTTTTTTTAGAAGAAAATACAACTAATATAAGCATGAATCAATTTAAATAAAATTACATGTCTTGATTCCTGCTTTTTTTGTTTGTAGACAATGTGTAGCAAACAAGGCTTATTCTTTGAAAATGTGAGTACAGCCTTTGTGGAACAAAAGTCAGCCTCGGTGTTTAACCTCGCTCTCACCTGGAATGACTGATATTGTTTTCAAAGCTCGGAGAACTCTGAATGTTCTCAACGCTGAGACATTGCCCAGGTCCACAAACTCTGTCACATATCTGTAATAGGGGAGTTCACACACAAACACAATGACAGCACACAAATAACAGTTGGAGATACGAGGGGCCTAACACCTTACACCAACTACTTCTTACCTGGAATTACAGAAATAGTTTTCAAAGCTCTCAATACTCTGAAAGTTCGAAGAGCTGAAACATTGCCTAGGTTTACAAATTCTGTTACATACCTGTAGGATTAAATCACAATTACTCAGAATTGAGGCAGATTTTATTCTATTTGCTTGGGTCTTTGAGCAAGACCTTTTCACCGTTCACTGTGTTTGGCCTGTGTTATAAATATGCTTCTGGCCATAAAATTAAATTAAGTTTTATCATAATAAACCACATTGACTTGATGTTTGAAAACTAATCTGGAAGCTATTAGCAGGAAGTCAAAAGGATTCCTTTAATTCTGGTATGCAGAAAGGAGACAGGATATGAACAGTTCAGGGTGATGGCATTCACAATCCTAATGGGCTGGCGCACCATGCTGGCCTCCGCAGCAAATGCTTGGCTAGAAATACTAAAATGTGTAAAAGAGGTAGAAGAAACATATTGAAACTGCAGGAAGTCCAGGCTCCAACTATTCTGGCTGACAAGATATGAGGCAATTTTTAGTCACTAATCTCATGCTATCAGAAAGAATTTTTATTTAAAAAAATAAGTACAAGACTTACGCAAATGTAATGACGGTGAAATCTAGCCAGTTCCATGGGTCTCGGAGAAACGTAAAATCTTCTAAACAGAAGCCCCTTGCAAGAATTTTAATAAGTGATTCAAAGGTATAAATTCCAGTGAATGTGTATCTGAGGAAAATATGCAAGACAGAGTTTATAGAACATGTTATTTTTGCAGTCTATGCTCTCTAGTTGTTTTATTCTCATTTTCTTCTCTCTAGGTGGCATAAAAATAATGGCAGTTACAACCAACTTTAACATCTGCATGATTTATAACATAAGGAAAAAGGAATTAAATTAGGATTAAAAGACTGATAATCCACATCTCAAATTTGACTTCTATCATCTATGCAATAAGAGAGATGCAAAATTCCCAGTTACTTCACTGGGGCATGTTTATGACTAGTCCATGACCAATCCATGTTATAACAAATTAACACAGATGGATTATATTAGGATTTTCTAAATTACTTTCAGGCTAAATATTCCCTTCTTCGATGTTATTTTTATGCTGAAATGTTGCTTAGTCCCAAGAGCTGGGAAATGCCAACCCTCATCAATCTTCATTCCTCTGTAACTGTGTTACAGAGTAGGTACACCCAGTACTTCACCTTCAGCAAGACAGATGTAGTACTGGAATCAAACAAGTGCATGAACAACCAAAATTATTTACAAATGACAATAAAATTCAGGTACTCATTTTGAATAAAAAAAAATGTAGTTGAAATGTAAATTGAAAAAATATTTAATTCTGGCCTTCTGAGTAATTTCAATCTTCTATATCCAAGTGATGTCATCCTGAAATTTAGTTTACTTTCTATCTTCAATGAAAAGGAATTCAAATTAAACTGCTTAAAAAGCTTACTCTAACTGAGCTAACCTGAAAACAGTTTTCCAATATGAAAGTTTTCAGTTTAAATATTAAAAAAATTTACTCCCTGCAGACCTTTACTTCACAGATGAGGAGTGTATTGTAACTCTAAATGGTACAATATACAGACACGAAGAAATAGTCAAGCAACAGATCTTTATCAAAAATATTTACTACATGCTAGATATCCTGAATACACAGGTGCTCACACAACTCAAAGTGAGAATGACTTCATTGACCTTAATAGCCCTATGATTCTGCTTTTGATTTCTAAAGATTAAACAGGTATGTATCAGCACAAGCAGTAAGCAGTGAAGAAGCAGCAGAAAGGAAGCACCAAGAGCAGTGTTTCACACTGCGGCCTGCAGCCTTGGAACTGTCACTGTGTATCCGCACCTCGTAGCTGACATCACACTGGACCAATTAGCCAAGCAGACATCATCTTGCAGCAATGATTAGCTAACCAATTCAATCCTTTTTTAATAGCTAATTTTGCATACAAGTTTTCCAGTGTTAGATCGGTTTTGGTGAGAGAAAGCTGCACTGTGATCAACACAGCCATCCATAAGATGATTCCTTTATCTCTAATGGTTATTGCAAATGAGATGTAAGACTGAATTTCCCTGCATAAAATGCAGTCAAAAATATTTAAAATCCACTTTTTCTGGATGATCATAAGAATAGCTTTTATGACATTTTCCATCTGGTACTGCAAACAGAGGAAGGACATAAAGAACTTGTTGTGAGACAATTGTATGTATTTCATGTTACAGCAAAGGAAACAGTATTAGAATAGGATGTTGATAGGATGTCCCAACAAGGTAGCTGCTGCCAGTGGAAGCCACCCTAATATAATTTACAGGAGTTTATTTCTGATCACTGGATATTATTCAGAGAAAATCCATTTAACTTACTCTACATTCTTTGTCCAGTCCGGAGGGTTACTCATGGTCATAAATACGCAGTTGGTCAAAATAGTGCACATGATAAGCATGCTGAATAATGTAGGCTAAGAGTTAAGGAACATAAGCCAGAAAACCTCCTAAAAAGAGTTTCAAATAACACACTGCTGTGGTAGATTGTCACTATCAGAAGCTACCTATCCATGCACCACTCTTTTAATAGCTTGGGAAAAGCCCTGAGTATGTTAAAGCTTTCATTCACTGCTTTAGAGCTAAAAGAGAACAATCATGCACTAAAAATTAGAAAATCTGAAAGGTATTTTAACAAGCACCCCAACTCTAAATGATATTTTATTATTGAACAAAAATGTCAGCATTTGAAGTATTAGCTTCTAATTCAATAGAATAACACAAAAATATTTATTTAAAATGATCTAGACAAGTTTGGTCTGCTTCATGCATGCATGAATAATACATTTTCTTCACTCTAATGTTTTATCATAAAATAGGCATGCATCAACATTTTCCCTTATCACTATGATATGCCAAAAGTTAGCTGTCACATAGTAGGAGAGAATATAGGGAAATCTTAGCAAGACAAGTATTTTATTGCTATTTGTTTTATATATGACTTTTGTAATATAAATGCTGTTGGGAGGGGAAGGAACATGTGATTCTCAAAAAGAAATCCTAATAGAATTCCAGAACAGGTTCAAGTCATAAATAATTTCATATATTTGAACAGAAACATGCTACATCTACAACATTTTACTCTCATAATTGCTGACATTCTTCTAAGATACAACAGTACAATAAAATAAATAACAATGAATAAAAAACAAATATAACAACAGCAATACAATAAAATAAATAACAATACAATAAAAAAATACAACCACCAAACTGAAAACCATGCAGATGAACCACAAAACGCCCACATGATGGCACCAACACCTAAAGCTACAGAGAGGACAAAGCCTGAGTTTGGTAACAGCTGCAGGCTCATGTGGTGCTCCTAAATAGAAACCCATTGAATATAATGGGGTGAGAAGTACTGTGAGGTTCCCCTTGAAAACTTTTCTTTGCATGTTTATGTTAATAACAAAACCTTCAAATGATAATGATACCTCTACCTTCTGAGCTGTCAAAAAACTGTGGCATTACATTCAACAATTCTTTGGGTTTTCTGTGCAATGAATATATTTAAAATCCTTTACCGAGAATCTAGCTTCTCTTTATGTAATTCGCATGTGAACAGAGCAAAAGAGAAATAAATTAAAAACCCATGCTACATGTGTTTCACCAGCCTGTACTTTACATAGGCTGTCAAAATCCTTTTTGATGAAATGTCCACTTAAGAGTTGCAAATACTCAAAACGCTTTTGTTAGTGGAAAAATAACTACAATATGCCTTACCATAAATTTAAACAATGTGTTTTAGCATTCTGACTTGGGTGACAAGGTCTTCACCACCACCTCAGTCCCACAATCTTCTATTATTCCCCATAACTCAATAATGCTCCAGAATGTGGTAAAGACTGTCATATAATTGAAAAATAATTGTTTGCAGTGGCACCTGTAGCAAGAAAATTGCACACAGGCTGTGTAGTATCACGATCATTTTGGAAGTTATTTGTAGGCTAGACATTGATAACAACATCTAACACATACCAACGGCTGAAATTATCAGTCCTCCAGTAAAAGAAGACTGAAAAAAGTCCTATCAAGATTTAGTCTACATAATCTTAGGATCCCTATATACAATGCTAACACAGAACTATTTCCAGTGTGCTTATGTTAGACTTCTGTAAATACAAGTGTGCAAACATTTGTATTTGTTCCTTATTAAGTAAGCTGGCTTTTTGAAGTCAATGCCCTCATTGCTCATGTTGGTATTTGGGATCAGACCAGTGGGATGCCTACTACAGTCAGCTATTAAAACACTGAAAAAGACAAAATAATAGTTAAGTAATTATAATAATTAAGCTTTTCAAATCTCTACCTGCAATGTGGAAATCTCAAGACCTTCTTGAAGACTTAAATTAAAACATCAATAGTCTTCCAAGTGTAAAATGCAGGAATGATCAAGAAATAAAAAAGACAGGTAGGATACATACAGGACTGAGAATGTATAACAAAACAAGAAACCTAAGCTGTTTTATTAATTTATCTTTCTGTCAGCATTATCTGAAACAGAAAATGAAAAGGAATAATGAAACCATATTTTCACTAGGTAGTCATGCAAGCACAGACCTGGGATCAAAGATTTGATCTTAATACACAGTGTCAGGGAAGAACTGAAAGTATTCTGTGCAATATATCTGCAGTTTATGAAAAATGTGGAGGAGGGGAAAAGATGAAAAAAAGATGTGATGATTACAGAAAAAATAAGAGGGAAGGAAAAATTATGTGGGGGAAGAAAGAAGACACAGAAATTGTAAAGGACGATGACTGGTTGTCTGGCTTCTGGTATTACTATATTAGGATCCAGCAATGAACAGAAACATAAAAGGAGAATGAGAAAAAGAACAGAAGACAGAAATAGTAGAGAGAAGAGGGACAAAGCACTACAGATCATATTGATCCTGGGACAAGTGCCAGAGAATTATTTAAATACTAACTAACATCTCATTCATTACAGTTTTAGACTAACCACTTGAAAAGGATATGAATGTACCAAAATCTTAATAGCTATTTTTCTAAGAGGATTGAAAGGAGTTAACATGTACAGGGCAGAGGTGGCACTGAATCGGAATATTGCCTTCCCTTTATTCAATACTATAAAGGTCTGGAAAAAGAAAAAGAGAATGAAAAATAGCATTTAGAAGATACCAAGTTACAAACCCTGAATAATTTTCATTTCATCATTAATCATATTTGGTCAATATGTTCTCTTTTCATTGATACAATCCTCTTGTCCAGTTCACACATTGTAGCATCCAGCCAAATTACTATAAATACAATTAAATGAATATTTAAATGCATCTATTTAGAAATCATAAGTAATCCTGATATTGCTAACTAGTAAACAGAGACAAGTATGAAAGTAATTTAGGCAATATTTGAAGAATTAGCATACTTTTGTAGGGTATAATATAATTACACTGAGGTGTGTAACTGTAACCAAAATGACAGCCATTAAAATTTCTCAATGCCTAAATCAAATAACCAAATAAATTATCAAATCAAAGTACTAAGACAAAAGTAACTCAAAGTTATCTAAGATTCAAGTGATCATGACTATACAGAAATCAAGAGTGTCCAATAACCATTTTTGACCATAACACTAATGTACTCAATTTTTGCTGTACTCTGAGAGTAATGTATTACTCCCTTTTCAACTATTGCTTGGGATAATTCTCTACCAGCAACTCTGTTTTCCTTGTCATACTTTACTTTCACCTAATACAGAATTCCCCTCTATCCACTGTATCCACGTATTTTCATTGTCTCTCCTCAGTTTCAGAAATGAGTCATGTATCTTACCAACATTCTAAAAAGCATTTCTAAATGTGTTTTCAAAATCCAAGAAATAAAGAATAAAAACAGTAAGGGTTGAAAAAAAAAAAATGTTGATTCCCACACATCTGGGAAAGTCCTGTCTATTTCCATCATCTCTCTCTACACATGGATGAAAGTTCATTTTGAAAGGAAGTGGATCTAGACAGCATTGTGGCAGCCCTAGGAAGCCCAAAGGGCACATAAGCCATGCAGACCTGGAACACTGCCAGCAGCCATGATCTGCCTCAACTGAAATCAGAAGGCAGCATTTGCCAAGATTATGCTCTACTTTCTGAGCAGGTGTGGCAAATAAAGCAGCTGAAACCACAATGCCTCTCCCTGTCTGAAATAATAACTTACAAATGCTAAAACTCAGTGCTTCCAAATTTAACATGTTTGCATTCTCCCATACTTAGTGATTCTCAAGCTGCACTTTGATCTTTTATTGTACGGGAGTCTGTAACGTGCTCCTTACTATGAAGGGTTTTCAACTCTCTTACTATTAGTCCTGGAGTAAATGAAAACAGGACTTCTAATAATCAGAGTTCTTATGTTTTCCATTCCCTTTACTCTGACAAAACCTCTGATGAAGCAGCATTTGTGTTATGCTGACTCATCAAGTTACATTAAAAAATTAAAATGGAGCCTGACCCAAACAATTATGTTCAAAATTATGCAAAGAACACTAAGAAAAATAATAGGAAAAAATATGATTGCAACATATAGCTTGAAGTCTTGCTTCTCCTACTGGAAATCACCAATGCTTTTGGAAAAGAACATGACTACTGCTATGCATTTCTCAATCCGGAACAAGCAGTTCAGCAGGATTTTACTTCACAGCCACACTTAATTGCAGAATTACTCTTTTGGTTTCCAAAGGATGATGATACATGCTCTAACTTTAGGATTTATGGGACTGAGTTCAGATTTTTACTACTACAGAATGTGAAAAAAATAAGAAAAGGAATTGGTATTTTGACCCAAATTCTATTTGCCTTCCAGATTTCAACAGGGTAAAGTCACTTGAGTAAAGGGAGAAAAACATAATAAGTAATTGAAAACCTTGTTTTCAAATTTAACTCATGATTCTCTATACATGAACTAACTTTTAGAAATTCTGCAATGAACACCTAAGGCACAACTGATTTTATTTTGAGCTGTTCTGCTTAGTTCTTCATGGTATGCCTATATTGCTATTGCTTCAACATATTACTGATGAGGCATACCCCTAATTCCTGCAGGAAATATCTTCATTTGCATTTTTTCTCTTAGTCTGAGTTTGAATCATAACAATTCTTGGAGATTTTCTTCATTTTTCTTTGAAGCAGTTTCTTCACTTTCATGGGTTTTGTATTTTAATTCACTTGTTTTTGTTAGCTAGCTAGTTTCCACAGGAAAGAAAAGAAAGCAGGAGAAAAAAATTATGAAAACAGAAAAAAAAAATCATTTCTTCTTTATTAGTAGAATAATGAGACTGCAATACATATGATGCCAAAATCAAAGGGACTGAAAATCTGGAGGAAACCCAAGGCCATCTGGACACTAGTCTAAAGTTCAACACTTTTGTGATAGCCACAGCAGTTGTTGTTACTTTAAATCAAAGCAAATATGTGGATTTGGTTTTTTTTTAAATTAAAATCTCCATAAAAATGTTTTTTTAAATTATGTAACATTCTGTCAACACTCCAAGTGCAATTTTTATTTATGTCCCTCTTTTAAACACCTCCTCTTTGAAAACAGTCATGGAACAAAATAGAACTGGATAAGAAAATTCTTTCACCGAGACTAAGTTGGATATATGATGCCTCTACAGAGTAAATATGGGTCAGAATGATCATCATATCCTGAGAAAATACCTTTACATATTTTCCTGTCCTTCTCAGTGACAAGAGAATGCAACCTCAACTTCTCACAAGAGTGAAGAAATCTAGTAAGATGTGTAGCTACCTTTGAGATGGATTTCATATTGAAGACCTGCTCTTTTCACAACTACAATACATTGCTATAATACAGCAATTAATAATTATTCTAAAGATAATCCCTGGGCTGCTACTTCAATTCTGCTGTGTGTAAAACACTGAAAGTTAAAGGTTTTAATAAAATGCCAGTTTTATTAAAAATAAAGAAATTTTGTGCATCTTTACTGATCTATAAGGTCCCATAAACTTGCATTACAAATTCCTGTTCTTAGAGTGGAGATTTCTGCCAATTACATCAGCTGTTGTGGCAATTATTATATCGAAGCTCTAGTTCAAAAATAATAGAAATACTATATCTTTCAAGGTTTCTATGTTATTTATTCTTCAAACATCTGATAGAAATATACAATGCACTTACTTTTTTATTGATATAATATGGGTCCAGGTCTTCCAAGGGCTCGGACACCATTCCTGGAGGTATGTCGCCATAAATAAATGGCAGTGTCTTTCCTGCCTCCAAGTCACTGTTTGGCTTCGGGCCATCTTCATCATCATCATCTTTGCGTTCTTGTTTGGATTTTTTAGCTTTCTCTTCATTGATACGCTGTTCAATAGCTGCAAGTGATTCTCTTGTGAAATAGCGGAAGCTGTCGGGTCCTGGTGGTACCAGCACTGATTGTGCCATCTTTTCATCCTGCACCTCTTAATTACTGTTTAGTCTCTCTCATAAAAAACGTGCTAAAAATATTAAAAAAAAAAAAAACCACAGAAAAAGTTTAGAGCAACACAGCCACAAACAATGTAAAGTGATATACCACCCCAGAATTTTGTGCAGGACATCTTGTTAAATTCAGCAATTATCATCCAAGAGAAGCTGTTGTGAAATGAATTTTTAAGAAATTTCAAGAAAAAACGTTTTCTTTGCAGCTTGCCTCTTAGAATTGTCCCAGAGGTATCAGTTCTTAAAACATTTAGTTTAAAACTCACTTAGTGCTTGAACCAATAGATTGTCAATTCTACAGGCTGATTAAAAAGTTACATATAATAAAATATTTTGCCTTTATGAAAGTTAACGTCATCCATTCCCATGAATAAAATGGGGATATTTTCCACTACATTTAGTGTTAGGAATCAACAATTCTGAAGTATTTGATTCACTGTTGAGGAATAAGGTTTCCAGACAATGTAGCTCCTTATTATCCCAAAAGCTGCATCTTGGACTAATCCTCCCTCTAGCTATATGGACCAGAAGTGACTCTCAAAATCCACTATTGCCACCTAAGGCCAGAAGGATCAGTTGAAAGCAATACAAGATGCTCCTTCTCTTCGAGTACAAATATGCTGCCTTCGCTGAACTGCCAGCTCAGGAAACAACGGTCAGGAATAAGCACCTGTATTCAGATCCCCTTTCTGGAAACACACTGTGCACTGGAAGAATTGCTGAATTAAACAAAACTGGTTTTTAATAATTACATACTGCACTTAGATCTTTTATGGCTGATATCACATCAAGTGTACATATATTTCACAAATTTCACTAGAAAGAGCAGGACCATCTCTTCTTAATGTCTCCAGGCAGTTCAGTTAAAAAGAACAAGTGGAAAATTTGCAAATACTTTGATCTGAAATCACTAACAGGATATCTGCTGTAGCCTACAAGAATTTTTCTCAAGCGTCTTTCTAAGTAAGCACATTAAAAATATAGCAAATGCAATGAAGTAAAAAAAAAAAAATCTGAGCAAGACAATATACCCAGAAACAATCATCAGATTAAAACAATACAACATTTTGAATACAATCAGTCTGATCCTATTTTACTGTCTTGCTTAGCACACATACTCCAGCACAGCCGCAACAAATTAATATTTTTGAAGATTGTTAAATAAGCTGCAACATGATGCTTTCTCCTCCTTTTCAACCATATGCACACAGCCACTTACACCTACACAATCCACACACATCCCAACTCCTGCAGGTCTCCCTGTGAGCAAGCTCTTCCACTGCAGTCAAATGCACCTGGTGCATTCTGTCATGGACGGTCTGTACCAAACTGCTGCTGGAAGCTGCTCGGACTACCAGCAGCAGGAGGGTTCATTAGGAAAATGAAAGTGGTCCTGCAGCAGAATTCTGTTAGATTTTTAGATTTTATTTCTAATTTCAGAAGGGGAAAAATTTAAAAAAAAAAAGAAGAAGAAGAAGAAGAAGCATAATTCTGTTTTAATACTGCAGGAAACAATTAAAAATTCATTACCAGCGAAGCATCTTGCAGTTATGTGGGTTTGGAATGGCACCAGGGAAGACTGCAATTAAAATTCCATCATGTCTTTTTTTTTTTTT